>MU827779.1:3162114-3179614 GCA_029204205.1 Desmophyllum pertusum | reverse complement strand
CCAAGTGGAGAGGACAGCGTAAAGGAAAGTGAGAGTTTGCTCCCCATGCCTCCAGGGTCTCGTTCTTAAATTTGTCACAATGCCACTACCGAATAAATTTAATGCAAAGAATGCTAATTCACAAACCAATGTCACGCAAAACGTACGCAACCTGGACAAGAAAAACCGAAGTGCTAAACTGTGGCACTCAATTTCAGTGCATCACTTTTGAAATCAAAGGAAACATTTGAACACGAATCCCCCAGTCTGACCTCACTGCCGATTCAGCCGATCGTCATCCCACAAACTTCACCAAATAAAGCACAAGTCACTAAACATCTCTCATTTTGTGAAGCTACCGATGTCAGGTTACTCTCTCTAAGTTTCTCTTTAATTTAAATGAAAGAAAATAGCCCATATTTGCGTCAAAAAAGTAAATAGGAAAAGGTTTAGTGTTGTACAAAATGGTTGAAGTTTAATAGCACATTCAGCTCAGTTTGTTTGTTGTCCCATTTTAAATCACGTGATGTTCTCAGGAGAATTGTTTGGCGCGCGCGTGAATAAATAATGTTTTAGGAAAACAACAACAAATCTCCAGAGAACGACCGTGATTTGAACCGAGCAACAAACATACGAAGCTGAATGAGTCCGGAAATTGTTTGAAAATGAAGTAAGCTAAATAAACAATCTGAATTTGTTGCTTAGAGTTTTAAAAATTTGGAAATGAGCCAGGAATTTGCGGGAGCTGCTAAGCTAAATCGTATTTATTTAATGTTTAGTTTTTATGAAATGTTTGTGACGACCGATAATTTTTTTAAAAGCTAGACAGAAAATAGAATTTTGCCGGATTTTATTTGATTTGGAAATCAAATTGGAAAAGGTTAAGAGCTGTTTGAAAAAAAAAATGCGAGACGTTTCGGCTAATAACGCATTCAGCTCTGTTTGTTTGTTGTCCCATTTCAGATCACGTCAAGTTCTCTGGAGAAATGAACAAAAGAACAAATCTCTATAGAACGTCCGTGATTTGAACCGAGCAACAAACATACGAAGCTGAAAGAGTCCGGAAATTATTTGAAAATAAGCTAAGTAAATAATCCAAATTTTTGCTTAGAGTTTTAAAAATTTGGAAATGAGCCAGGAATTTGTGGAAGCTGTTAGAGCTAAATCGTATTTATTTAAGGCTATTAAAGAAGTTTATTTTAATCAATTTCAAAATAAAGTGTTTGACGATTAATTTAAGCCTGGTTCACACTTACAACGCAAGCATAAGCGCAAGCAGCAGACGCAGTAACGTGTTGATCATTAGCAGCATTTGTTCTAACAAAAGGCACTAATGATCAACACGTTACTGCGTCTGCGTATGTTGCTTGCGCTTATGCTTGCGTCGTAAGTGTGAACCAGGCTTAAGAAAAGCAAAACTAAAAAATATATATATAATATATATTTTTTAAATAAAATTGGTGGTGAGATTTTTTGATTAGTTTGTCGATAATTTTTTAAATCGAAAACTGAGTTTATAATGAAAGTGCTTAAAATAATCAATGCCAGATGTTTCAGGATAACCCTTCATCAATAGACTGAATAACTGTTGAATAAAACGCCGCTGTTTTATTTGACAGTTAATCAGTCTACTAATGAGGGATTATTCCTCAAACATCTGACATAGTTTGTAAAAAAATTGCTTTGAGAATGATCCTTTTTGCCACTCCAGAAACATCAGGCAGACTGAGCACCAACTTTCGACACTAGGATTTCTGGGATTGTTTGGATAACAGTGTGAGCTATGATTAGTCGACGGTTTCCAATGGCAACCATCAATCAATCATAACAAATATTGGTTACCAAACAATCCCAGAAATCCTAGTGCTGAAAGTTGTTGCTCAGTCTCCCCAAAATTGCTGGAGTGGACAACTGGTGTTATTTTGAAGAATGATTGAAGTTATAAATTGGACGAAAATGAAAATTGATGATGAAAATAATCCAATTGTACGAAATTATTTAGGACTAAGAATAAAACAATTATTATTTTATTCTTAGTAAGAAAATGCTAATTAAAAAAATTATTTGGACCTATGATTTATAATAACTTTCTTAAGGAAATAAGGTTTAAAGGAAAATCAAAAAATATAAATTATTTTATTCTTATTATTCTTAGTAAGAAAATGCTATTTTTGAAAAAAAGAAAAAAAGATGATTTGTTTATAATAATTATTGGACCTATGATTTATATTAATTTTAGTTTTAATTTTTAAATTAAATGAAAAACTTAAAAGAGAGAAAACCGTAACCAGTGCAACCCAATCTGAGAGACACCCAGTGACCAACAGCTAAATTTGATGTCATTTGTGAAAATCCAATCAAGTCAGACTGATGAAATTCGTGCTCACCTCTGTCCTCGATTTCTCCAGAGATACACCTTACTTGAGCCCCAACAATTCAGCACTCCTGTTTTACATCCATGGTCATGAAATGTTCCCGGATACATCGACTGCAAAGAAGCACCTTGCCGCGCCGAAATGTGCGAAATTGATGGTGTGGTATTGTGACAAATTAAGTGAACCCTAAAGACATGAAGAGCAAACTCTCACCTTCCTTCACGCTGTCCTCCCCACTTGAGAGTAAATGGCCAACTCTTCCAAGTGTCCAACTGCCCCCAGCTTGAATTTCAGGATCAGATAAAACTTCCCAGGATTTCTCAGTTGGAATATTTCAGAGGACATCAGAAACACACCTTCTCAGAGCTTCAGAGCTTCCACAACCCAGCAGGGACATGATTGACTAGATTTTTGTGTGTGTGCCACCTGCAGTCCTAGAATTAAATAATACCCTTAAAACTTATTAGTAGATATACTAGCCTGCGTAGCAAGCGTTCCTGTATGAACAAAGAGCTTTTTCCGTGCTCTTCGTTCGTACAGGAATGCTTGCTACGCAGGCTATAGATATACAAGCTCATTAGCACCATAAATATACTAATAGAAAGAAAACATGGCTTTTCTTGGTGATACAAGTCCCAAAAGAAAAAAGATTGCAACCTTAACCGATCTAGCCTGCGAGTAGGCTGCTGTGCTCAGGTTACTGAACAGTAAAATGCCAGCTTAAACATGCCGGGTTAAATAAATCCCTAGAATTTGTGGAGCAAATCGATGAGGAAATTCAAAATATTGTGATTTTTGTAACACCAAGAAGTAACCATGAATGCAAAACAAATATGTTGGTAATCAACAGTCTGCATTATTTGACTTATTAGTCCTAGGTGCCTTGATCATGTCAATAAAATTGCAAAAAGGTTTCATCATGTACTTAATATAATATGCAAGAGTTGCAAGATTTTGTTTCTAGCTTAAAATGAAAAAAAAGAAACCTACATGTAGCAGTAAGTTAAAATGCAGACTGTTGATAATTAATTATACTTAATAATATATTAATAATGATACCTTAAATTTATGCTAAAATGAACAAAAAGGAAAAAATGGATTAAAATAATCCAGAAAGAAAATGAAAATAAAATAAGTCCAATGGGCACTGAAATAAGCCTGATAAATAAAAGGTCCTTATAGTAATCATCGGGTAAGTGATTGTTTGTTTTTTAGAACATTTTCTTTTTTTTGTAAAATTGCCACTCAAAAACTTTTCTATGTAGAAATTTGTGGATTAAGGCCAATATTTTGTTTGCATCATTTGAAATGTTGATTAATCTTGAAAACAATAAAATGCAACTCAAGATGGTAAATATAATGGAGTGTCAACAGAAAGGAAAAGTTTGAAATATTATTGTGCTAATGAGCTTGCTGATCTACTTATACAAAGTAAGCAAAATTTAAATATAAACAAAGGATTAGCATTAATTAAAACAAAAAACTGGCAAAATCCTGGCAACTAGAAGTGGAGCGTAATAGCAGAATATTTATGCTGACACTGTAGTTACATTGATGCTCACCATACTATTGTCACTCAACACAGTTTTTGATTAACTTTGACATATTTTTGTAAACAAATTTTGGAGAACTTTCTAGTTAATTATAATATAAATCAAAATTAATCAAAGACTTTGTTCAGTGTCAACAGTACAGCATGCATCCATGTAATGGAAAAAGAGAACCGCTGCTCAAGGTTGGGATCCTCAAACCCAGCTTACTCAAATTGAACAAACAAGTGCTAAAAAAATATGAGTGGATTCAAAATCAGCCAAATGGAATGGTTCAATCTGAATCTAGTATGCAATTAACTGGATCACTGATTGGAGTCAGAGGTCTATGCTGCTACATGTAGTGCTCATAGCATAAAAGGTATAAAGTAAAAGGTATTATTGTTTGTCTCATGATGTAGTCACTAAAGATGTAGATTGTGACAGTTCAACTGCTTACTGGCAGTCTTCATCGCCCAATAAAGAAGACTAGCAGTAAGCAGTCAAAATGTTGTGATCTACATCCTAAGTGACTACATCATGAGACAAACAATAATACATTTTATTAATAATTTATTTAAATTAAATGAGTACTGCAGTGAGAACTACATGCAGCTACTAAGATCTCTGACTCTAACCAATGACCTAATTAATCATATAATTTAGTGATGCAGGTAAATAAAAAATTCAGAAAAACACACTTCTTTGAACAATGGTGGCACACACACCTACATTAATGTAACCTACAATCAGATTGACTTTTCTGTGCTCTTATTCTCTTATAAGAGTGCAGAAAAATTAGCCAGATCGCAGCATAACATTAATGGAGAAGTAATAACAACAACGAAAAAAAACTTAAGCAAAGAACTATCTTGAACGGGGGTTGTGGAACAACAGCTGGGTGAAAAACCTCCCCGTACGTCCACTTGCCCCTAGGAGGAAAACCCCGGGCCAGCTGTACCCCACGTTCAAAGGCCTCCCGGGCTGGGCCAGATAAATAGAAAGTTGTAACTACTACTTAACTACCATACTTAATGATAATAAATCATCTTGTCCTGTCAATTGTCCCAGGCCTCTACTGTCCTTCCTCTGGTCTCTCCAGCTCCACTGCAAGGCCCATTCTGTCTTGTGATGCTCTCCATCAAGTTCAATATCCTGTGATGTAACAAACATTTGATCTGTTAGTTATGTGTACCCAAACAAACAACTGTAAACAGATAGATTTTACAACACCATGTGGGTTTATTTTTGATCATTCAACATCCATAAATGAAATTTCATGTAGATTGAAGTAACTCGATCACCTGACAACTAGCTTTCTTAGCTTTCACTACTTATGGATAATAATTAAGAATTATTTTTTTGAAAAGACAGCGTTGATTAAAAAAATAAATAAAATACAAGTGTTTTTAAAGTGCATCTGTCATGAAAAACCGACCACCTACATATACTGTAAAGGTAAAAGGTAATTAAAGCCGTTTGGGGCCAAACTGCATGGCCACACTATAAACAGAGCTTTATATCCCAGTTTCCGTAGCATGAAGCAAACTAGGAGTATTGCAACTCCACCTGAGTGGGATGCTAGTCCAATGCAGGGCTACATACCCCCACGCATTTTGTTAGGTTGCCCTAACAGTTCGCTGCTTCAGTAATTTCCATAATGGTGGGATGGTTAAGATTTCATGAAAATTTCTGTGATGCTAGTGCTGGGATGGTTGAAATTCAGTGAAAATTTCTGTATGAAGAGTGGTTGAAATTCAGTGAAAATTTCTGATGCCAGAGTGGTCAAAATTCAGTGAAAATTTCCATGACGACGGAGTGGTTGAGCAATTGTCGAAATTTAATGAAAAATTCCGGTGATGACGGTGTTACATGTATGTTCGTAATGCGTCAAGTTTTTTCTTTATTTATGTTTTGTTTAAGATTATTATATTACAGATTATTTACTTTTACTGTAAGTAGTATTTTTAAAGTGAAATGTAACTTTGTTACTTTGAATTTATGAATAAAGTGTGAAATTATATTCAACAAATAAATAAAAAAATAAAAAACAGCTACAAGTCAGAGTACAGAGAACCCTACATCGGTTGAGGCTGCATCACCGAGCCAAGCGAGCAGTTACAGTCAACACGCATCACACATCAACGCTCAGAGAACAAAGGTTGCAATTTTCACCTACGCATTCCTTAAAGCGCATTTGATCATGATATGAAATTTGCGCTATATAAAATTTTAATTATTATTATTATTATTAATCAATTCGAATATTCGTATATTATTGGAAAGATCTGAAGATAAGATCATAAGAATCTATTTTCGATTAATCATATTGATTCTTCAAGTGTTAGTTTGTACATTGTAAGGATGGCAGAAGACGTTCTCATAAAGATCAAGCAAGTAAATGAGTGCAATGCACTTGCTTTCGTGGAAAGAGAAACTTTACCTAAACACTTCAAGAGATCAGACCACATATTGTTCGTGAAGTGGGAGAAACTGCTTCCGCACAATTTTAAATTCTTTAGAATGGAAATTCCTGTAAGCTGCATTATCTCTTGAAAAGTGTGTAGAAGAAGAAGAAGGTGGTACAGTGTACAACGTTTAATTTTTCAATTCAGGTGCACAGCGTGGAGGAAAATTATGTCAGGGAAATTTCAACACAAAGTTCGAGCAGCAAGAAGTCCGACTTGTTCATCCCTCCATCGGTGGTGAAAGATGGCCATGATGCCTTTGAAAAGACGTGCAAACAAGTTGAGCACAATGTCCAAACTTTTGAGGATGAAATTCAAATGGCACAAGCTTGCAATTGCTGGAAGACGCTCCCTCGGCTAAAGGAGGCCTGATTGCAGGTTACTCCCTATAGTCACCTTTGTGTTATGTGAGAAATATCCGAGACCCCCCAAACCAGCATTGAAGAGATCAATGATTTTGTCCCTTACATTATAAGGTAAAGGCTTGCCAGGCTCGTAAAATCCACCAAGCAAATTTCTTGCCATTCTGACTTTGATGCCACCAACTTTAATAGATTGCAATGCGGCGCGAAGCGACTAGTCCAAACACTCGATCACCAATTGCTCGTTGGTTTCCCGTGCAAAAAAGTCGATTATCATTCGCTCATCAGCTTCCGCGAAAAAAAAAAGGTGTAATATCATATACGAAGGGCGTGGTGGAAAAAGGGCATTATGACAATTATTTGTCCTCTGGTCCCCACTCCAATGCATTACTACAATGGGGTGGGGACCACAGGGGAAGAGAAGGCCAGGACGACCAAAAACAACATGGAGAGGAATGGTTGAGGACGAAAGACGAACAGCTGGGTGTGAGTCATGGGCAACTGTTAGAGCTCTAGCAGCAAATCAAAGTGGATGGAAGGAGAACACCCAAGTCTTATGTGCCTTATGGCATGAAGACAAATAAGCGTAAAGGGAGTGTTTCACGGTTTGGCGCATGTGCCGGCTTATCAACTCTATCCGTTTACAAAATCCCACTCACATGTACATGTACTTCTCGATACTTCAGTAATCACATACTAAAAAAAATTTCAACAGATTACACCGAGAATGTTGACATTGAAAACCATTCTTCTGGTATTCAAATGTCGACATTCTCGGTGTAATCCGTTGTCATTCGTCGTTTTGCTTGGACTTATTATAGCATGTGGTTACGGTAGTATCGAGAAAAACATGTGAGTGAGGTTTTTTAAACAAATAAGTTGATAAGCCAACACATGCGCCGAACCGTGAAACACTCCCTTTAAAGTTCCACCATAAAGTTCCGAAAGTAATGACCCCCCTAAAGTAGCGAGCGCCCGGAAGTAATGTAAAAAATAAGTGGTTGCCAATAAATCCAGAAAGTAGCGAAGCCCCTGAAAGTAGCGAGACCAAGGTTTTTTTAATAATGTTATACATAGTGATACCATATACATACATGTATATATATATTTTCCAATCAATAGTCAAATGTATAAGTCATATCTTTGTGCAGTGTCAGAACTTGATCATGAAGTTATTAACAGGAACGTTTCTTCAAATTAAGATTGAAAACTAAAAAAATAAAGGTTGAAAACTTCATCGCACAGAGATATACGTCATGGAGTAGAAACAGTTTACGTTATCTGACAAGCTTTCCTCCTCTGAGTCTGAATCAGAGAATAGTTAAATTTCCTCTACATCGGCTGATTCACCCATGTCTTTTATTTTGGGTTCCCCAAAAGTAGCGAGCCATAAAGGCTGCTAATTCCCAGAGCTTTATGATATTAAGTAAGTATAGTCAGTCTGACACTGCAGAACGTTATCAGCTATCAATAATTATTATTAGGATTTTGCTACCCTCAAGTTAGGAGCTACAATGCTATGCAGAAATACTTGAGACACTCTCATGATTTCGCGCCTTTTAAAACATTATTGATTTTCTATGTTTGACATCCCCTTCCCCCCTATCAATGTTGTTTTCACGTCAAATTTACGTTCCAATTTTTCGGTTACAACATTGTAATGGGGGGAGGGGGTTCAAAAGAAATAACAACACCTCAAGGGGGGAAAAAATTAGAAAGGCAAAGAAGATCGTTTTGTATGAGGAGTGTCTCAACCATTTTGCATAGCATTGTCTGATCTAGGTTAATGCCAATTTCTTCCGTACTGAGCGACATTTGGTATTCATCTTTACTCTTCAGAGAGGATATATGAAGGCAGTTTTTTAAGCAATGCGACTGTTTCCTTCGCATTCATTGCTCACTTTGGTGAAGCGAAAACCGGCTCTATGCGCATCCTCGCATTTGCTTAAACTCTGCGAATAGACATACGGCTAAGTCCGATTACAATGATTTAACATTTTATCGGCATCAAGCCTGTCCTGTAGAAGTTATCTTTTGTTCTGTAAATCACTGCGGGATATATTTTAAATTTCGCAATCTATTGTTACCAATATGATCTTGTTTCATTTGTTTTTGTTTTTTGAACTGGTCAGTGTCTTGTTCGTTCTCAAAAGAACCCCAAGTAATATTTTCTTTGGTCTTTCAATCCTAATGAAGTGTGGTTTGCACGCCATATCTTTAGATTTTATCGGACTGCTTTCACTAGCCTACTTTCTTTTATCTCCAGATCCTGGCGTGACATTAAGCTGGAAATGAAACTCGATACGATCTACATGGTCTACAGTCTACACCATTTAAATAACAATAATATCTTAATTTCTTACTGTTATTCTCTGTAGACCGTCGCTATTTTTTTCTATTTACTGATTGCAACCCGCTAACTATCTTATTCAATTCCAAACATCGAACATAGTACTATCAGATCAATTTATCGGGTTAAAATTTCTTTTTCAGAGAGGAAAAGCGGACATTTTCGGGTCTCATATCGACGCCAGATTTCATTCCATTCATGTGACGTCACAGCACGCGAGCTATAAACGGCCATCATAAGACATCTTTTCACTCTTGAAATGTTCCATAGGAAAGCTAGTTTTCGAGCTTAAATGAACTCTAAACAATCGATTTTGTTTATCCAAGTGTGCATTTTGAAATTGGCCTGATCGTTGTCTACTGTGTTGAAAGGAAAGGAAAGGTGTTTTCGGACAATGCTATGCAGAAATACTTGAGACACTCTCATGATTGCGCACCTTTTAAAACATTATTGATTTTCTATGTTTGACATCCCCTTCCCCCCTATCAATGTTGTTTTCACGTCAAATTTACGTTCCAATTTTTCGGTTACAACATTGTAATGGGGGGAGGGGGAAATAACTTAACACCTCAAGGGGGAAAAAATTAGAAAGGCAAAGAAGATCGTTTTTTTACGAGGAGTGTCTCAACCATTTTGCATAGCATTGTAGATCAAAGTAAGAATTTATTCAATACCTTTTGTTTTGTTACATTTCTCAGATAGAATTACATTCGATTAGAGTAAATTTTGATTTTTATGTACTGTACATTTCTGTTAGATCGTACTAAGTTTCGTTCAGCATTTGTTTACAAAAATATTGTTGATTTTGCTTTCTAGTTCCAACCACATCATTCTACATCTTAAAGACACATCGTTCAAATTTAATGACAAATAAAGCTATCATCTAGACATTGTGTCAAATAAACATTATTGAACATTTCTGTGATATCAGTGATTTTTCATTTTCATGGCTCTCAGGTCAGCACTCTGACAGGATGCACTTAATTAAAATGTGTTGAATTGCAAAACATTTAATGAAACATGGCATTTTGGAATTTCAAATAAAGAGGAGTATGTACCATGAGGTACCCAATTTTTTGGAAAACATTTTTTAACAAAAATTTCAGTTCCATTTTCTTTCCCTCTTGGAATTTTAGTGTTGTTTTTTTTTTTGTCAAAATATGGAGAGGGCAGATTACTTTGTACTAGAGCAGTTTTCAACTGGGTGTCGTAAAACCAAACAAAACCAATCACAACAAAATAATGTAAGCAACAAAATGAACCAATAAGAACTTGAAGCAAAGACACGTAACAAGCGCCAAGCACGGTAAAACAGGTGACCAATTTTAGTTTTGCACCCGATTGGTTGAATGAGTACATGTAGGTTGGATGGATGGAAACTTTATTTATCCAGGGTTGCCCATTCAGGCCGGTATTCATAGGGGCCCTGTATAGCTGGCACAAGTTTTTTAAGCCAGTCATAGAGCATAAAAGCAAAACCAAAGCAATAGCCCACTTCGAAAAAGAGTGATAGCCTGGGATCGAGAGTGGCCGCGCAAACGTTTTGTGGGATTGTTTGGGTCTAAATGTACGCGCAAATGGCGAATTTTATTGCGCGACCAAGGTAGGAAAAAACCGTAAACAAGTAGTTAAAATGCACCACAATATTATACTACAGCTGTTTATAAAGAAAGGAAATACTATATTTCGGGCATCTGTAGTCTTTCCGTATTAGGTTTTTCCTTCAAGAATGTTATTGTAGATTTCAGGGAAAATAACACTGCAATCAACTAAAAGATACGTTATTTCACGCTAAAAAATCATCTATAAATTCGTCATCTGCGCGTGCAGTTTGCCTTCGTGTCCCCCCAAAACGATCCCACAAACCCTTGGGCGGCTTCGGGCGGCCACTCAGCCCACTCTCGATCCCAGGCTGTCACTCTTTTTCGAAGTGGGCTATTGCGGATTACTTTTGACACTCAATTGAAAACTGCTCTAGGTAGCGAGGTGTTACACTATTCAGAAATTTGATCAGGAATGTCTGGAGGAGATGGTAACAGTGTATTTACCTGGTTAATCATGGTCTGAATGGTTTGGATGTCCATCTAGGCTTGTCCACTATCCATGTCCTGTCCATCCAGACTTGTCCACTGAAAAATTCAAAATAGTAGGAAAATTTTCATTGATATGCTGCCACCTCATATGGCACATGCAGAGATAGTACTTGATATTAGGCAAAAATAATTTCCAGCATGCGAAGAAGTGCAGCATCAATATAAGTTTTGTTTAATTACAATTTAGTGAATTACCATGAAATTTCATGAAATTTCACTTGTAATGTATTCCCACCAGGTAAATCCGCACACAAAGCCAAATGGACCTAGATGAGTAAGATGGGAGAATCGGCCCAAGGCTTTGCGAGCGGGTAAACCTAGAGAGAATATGTTCCATCACTACGGGGAGGAGGGTGGGGCGTAATATTGTCTTGCAAGGGTCCAGACCCCAGACCTAAACTTTACTGAGCTAGGCTGAATTACGAAGCTAGCTGCTTTATATACAGGGAGGAGGTCTATGGTTATACCGCGCATTCTCCCGGGACACGCTGGGAATGTAAAGTAGTGTATGATTGTTCATTTATGCTTTTTGTGCATATTTCCGTGGTGAGAATAGCTCAAAATTTCAATACCTCAAATTTTCGATCTACCTTTGCAAATTTTCATCGAATTTTAGCTTGAAAGGGCACTATGGTTCGCTCGAAAATTCGTCCAAAATTTGCGGACACAAAGAAAGAGTTTTGTCGAAATTTGCTCTCATTACTTTTGCACAGTACTATAGAAGTCCCCATCGCTGACAGGGAGGGCCAAAAAAGAGTCTAAAACCGAACTTAATCGAACATTCAATTTTGTTTGATTCACAAATTTTTATAAGTTCGCTTTCGATCGATGACCGAACTAAATCAAACTAAGCCTTTGAACCCACTCCCCCCCTTGGGAGTTTACAACTCACTCTGTGGTGGGGGTATGGATATTTTCTAGAACCACACATTCTCAATTACATTCAAACCCCGATTAAGCGGCCACCCTCGGTGAAATGGCAAGTGGCTGCTTAATAGGGGTTGGCCGCTTAATCAGGGTTTTATTTACAGTATTATACTGATATTGGGACTTTGATAGCTGTCTGCTTAATCGGGGTTGGCCGCTTAATAGGTGACTACTTAATCGGGGTTCGACTGTATTACACTTAAAAGGTTTTAATTTTACAAAAATTATCCCTTCCAATATAACCAGAACATTTTGAAATGTAAAATTTCCACCCCCAAAACACACAAAACGAAGCCAAGAAGCCCTCCAAAAAAGCCTTCTGAAACAAAGTTAAAGATTAGCCCAGGGCTTATTACTGAAATTTTACAATATTATTGAGGACAAAGGAGAAAATGTTGGAACTAGTCAGGTTGAAGTTACAAAATATTTGAATTTGCATTCTGCAGCCAGTGCAAAGTAAAATGCAAATTAGAAGGCGAGTGAAGTCACTTTTAGCACCTTTTAGAACATTTTAACACCTTTCGTGTTGTCTAAAAGGATCTTTTATGGGTCAGAATTTCCTTTTGTAAAGCTAAACACTCAAACATAGCTCAGTAAACCGATATTTTTTGTTCAAAACTTTAAGTAAACAACAAACAACGGCGCACGTGCGGTCGAGCGCGCGGCCGTAAAATATTTGAATTTCCCCCTGAAATAAATTATAAAATCGTAAACACCTTTTATAGAGTCAAATTTAACCAAGTTATATGCTTATTTAGCCAATAAAAAAGAAATGGAACCAATTCAATGTTTATAAGCAGCGATTTTTGAGCTTAAAGCTTACCTGTCGCCCATATCTTGCATTTGTCGGCGCGACAGGCTCAGTTCCAAAAACTGCAAAAATGTGGTCTCAATACATTGTTATTGCGACCGCTGTAGCCATTATCCTTGTGTTCAAATAACACCAAATGAGGGAAAATATGCTTCAAAAGGCAACTTATACCAAAGAGCGCTTCTTCGTCGACGGTTTAGCGTCAAAATAGTTTATAATTCCATCAAAGCTTCAAGTTTCCGTCGCCATGATCGTCGCCATGTTGAAATCTTTCGGTCCCAGTTTTCCCATACGTCACTCACGGACACGTCACGTAAAAATACGCGGGGAAATGGGAAACGCGGGAACACGCGACATAAATTATTCCCGGGCCACGAAAATGCTACCCTGGGTACCAGAGGTTTATTTCTCCGTCGCGTCTAACCTGCGAGCCTGATACAATTACTTGCCGGATCTCATGTACAACATTCAGATTCTGAATGTTTTCCTGATTGTCGAAAAACAATACTTCCGTCAATCATGCGTACCTAATATGGCTTTTGTCAATCCGTCGTGCACGCTCGATTAAACAGGGACCTGCACTATAAAAGGAACCTTGGACTGGCCGAGCCGCCAGTCATTTCATTCCAGGACACCGACCTGTCAACATCTCAGAGTCGATCAGGGAAAGAAATCTCGTAAGGTGCTAGAGGAGGTCAGAGTGAAGCTAGGAATTTTATCCATAAAATTATTTAAAACAACTTGGAAAGATATATATTTATAGTTCTATCCTTTCAGTTCCCTGTTGAAATATTCTCCTCAGTTTGCGCGGCACAACAACGCGAAATTATGTCTGAGCGCATTCAAATATTAGAAACGGTTCCTTCTGTTACTAACATAAGCTTATAGTGAGTTGCTTTTTTCTTTGTTGATTTGAAAATATTAGCCAGTGAATATTTCGCGAAGTTTCCCTTGACTATTCCGTATTCTATGCATTGTCAAACAAACGGCACGAAGTAAACAACTTGATTCCCTAATTTAGCGTAAAGTCATGTAATCCTGTTCCGCAGATATCTAAGACCTTTGATCCTGAAATATTTTTAGGTAACACATAAATCTGAATTTCAAAGCAGAGTTGTAGCGAATCATTTCACTATATACTCCCAGGAGCAAGCAAACCTTATTTATAGAGATCTAAACGTAACACTGACCGTATAAACTGTGAAGCGATATGCATGTGGCAAATATCTTCACCAGACATGGGCATACAATTTCAGAAACACTGTGCATACATCAGGTAGATACATTCAGTATGAAATTGAAGTGTTTTGTATTACTGTACCTCGGATAATGCATCTAGAAATCCACCTCAATGAAACACCCCCCGGCGTATAAATTCAGGCTATAGACGGTTGGTACAGCATGTCCGACGAACTACAAACGTCAGTCGAAGAGCCGTCGAAGACGGGTAGAGTGCACATTCAACACACACGCATTCCACTATAAATGCATCATTTACTTTTATTAGGTGCTGTACGGTATTGCTAGACAAAACAAAATAATGTACGAGGGTTGTCCTTGAATAACTGAGTACAATATTCCGGCGCTTTTCTCTCCATCGGCCAAAACACTACCCGGTCCGAAAGTCAAATGATATCCCTCGCGTGGCGTACGTAACTTCATCTCCAGGTACTATCCGTGGTGCACAACAAGGCATCTTTCAGGGTTTTTTTCTGAAGAATCAGCCGAAACATATCGAGAAGTAAAGCTGAATAGACGATAAACGTGAAAATTTAAAGACAAGGAATAGCAATGTACGCAAAGCGGTTCAATCCAAGACAGAAGTCGACTTTCCAATATGGCGCAACATCCGCCATGGAGCGAACAGCAGTCTTTTCACAATCAATTTTATTCGTTTGTTAAACATAATGTTAAACATTAAGCCACGGGTTGAGCATGTTAAAATAAGAAAGACCACAAGCCATTCATTTTGAAGGCTCAAGAAGGCGCATCTCAGCTGCGAGGAGTCTGTGCGCCATTGTGCAAGCATCTCGCGATTGGGGGAACCGTTACGGGCGCGAAATTCAAATTTGGTAAGCTAAAATCTCGGATTTGAGCTATGAAAGAGGCATCACTGGTGTTTTTTGGTTTTATTTCACAAGAGTGAGTATTTTAAAGTAAAATTAAAGAGCCCAAGGTAGGATTCGACTTGTATTTTGTATCAACGATTTTTCCCCTTCTTGCTCGCATAGTCCGCCATCTTTGATTAAGCCACTGAAGCAGGGATTTCGTGACAAAGAGGGGGAGGAGCTATCCCTTTTATAGTGCAGGTCCCTGTTTAAAGTACAAGAAAGGCCTTCTACTTTCCCACTCCGCTACCGCCTTTTGTGAAGGGAAGGACTCTTCTGAATCATTACTAAGCCAATATAAAGATCTTACATTTAAAACGGCTGAAGCTTTCCGCTTAAAAAATGGTTATTTGATTCAAATTTCTAAACGGAATCGTGGAATCATTCGACCATAACGACTGACTAGACATGTCTAGGTAGCCTGACATCAGGCTCCTGATGAAAATTTGCGAGCGAAGCGAGCCGAGTCGCTATAGAACGAAAGCAACGGAGCCTGAAGACATTCCTTTGATGCCGCCGATCCGCCCTCCAGTAATTAGTCCTGTTATAAAATGTCAACAAGTCACCTGGAGTGTTTGGCGTGTTTCCCAAATTAACTTATTGTTTACTAGAATGGTTAAATAAATTATTTCCCACGGCAAAAACGATCGTTTCATTTCAAGTATTTACCCATAAAACAAGCTTGAAAGTAAAAATTGCTAAAAGTGAGCGTATAAAGCGGTGAAGACGGCTTCGTCCACGAAATTTACCGTAATACGCGTATGCAAATATGTAATTTTAGCCAACGCTACGTCTGTTGAATGTTCAATTTTCAGCCGTAATTTTCTCTTCACAATTGAAAGGACTCCAACGCAAAAGATCGCCGGCTAACCGGTTTCGTGTCCATTTTTTTTGGCAGTTTTTATCCTTCCATTTCGAACTTCAGCTTTCAGGCCTAAACGGGACAAACTCTTCGACTTGGTCTTTCTCCACCCGAGGTTAAACTCTTGCCAAAACCAGTCAAGAGAGTCCAAAATACATCGCGCTCTTTTGCCACAGATTCTAGGCATATATTTTGCTCTTCCTTGAGCTGAGGGATATCTCTGAAGATCTGATGGCAAATAATAAATTCCGTAACGCTTGCTCAATTCTCCTGTATTCAACTTCAACAAACAACGCGTGACATTGCGTTGTCAACATCTGTTATCATTCACCGCGAATCTGTCAATATTAAGCAAAATGACCAATCAGATCATGATACCAGAATCTGGTATCATGGATCGGCGGCGTCAGGAATGTCTTCAGGCTCCGTCGCTTTCGTTCTCGCCCCAGGCAGCGACTCGGCTCGCTTCGCTCGCAAATTTTCTTCAGGAGCCTGATCTCAGGCTATGTCTAGGACGTTATTATGCAAATTTGTGTCGTGTAACGCAATCGTAGTCAGTGCTGTTTTCGGAATGAAATTGATGGCAAAAACACAGTCGAAGGCTCTATTCTACTTCAAAATGCTCCTCATAATACAACATATCTTGCCCGTTAGAAATGCACTTGAAGCAAAGAAGGTCAGAAGACCGAATTCAAGAGAACGGCAAGTGTACAAATGTCACGAACTGTAACGTAGATTTTGAAAATTGACAGCTTGACAGATCATTGACAAGTGGGTGGAAAGCGAATCGGCAAATAACTGTATCAGGCGTTCCTTTTCCTCTCTCTCTCTCTCCGCGCTCTCGTTCTCCGCGAATAGAAAGAAAAGGAAAAGAACGCCTGATCGCAGGTTACGTCGCGTCGAGATCCGAAGTCGGCCGAAGGTCGACTACGCCCCGGCGAGCGGCGGAGCCGCGAGAAATAAAGAGAGATTTGAAACCGGAAACCGCGCAAGAAAAGCCTCTGGCACCCAGGCTACGAAATGCTGAAAATTTGCTCAAAAGTTGCTCGAAAATGGAAAAAGTTGCTCGTAAAATACGATGTACTACTGCATTGACGTCCTTGTTAAAAGCAAACAAACGAATAAACAAAACAAAAAAAGGTGCATAGCGGATGGTAACCCAAGTTGGAATGGAAGCAGGTGACGTCGCCCCCTTTCACAGTCGCCCCAACTGTAGTTACGTCGCCCCGAAGTGTAGTGACGTCGCCCCATAAAGCAAATAAGATTTATTCTATCATATTAAATGGTAACAAACCAGGAGTAACACTAGTTCGTATCAATCGTGAATGAAAGAGTCAAGTGAAATGGACATAGAAAACTGATTGGTCAGTTTTGATTCTAAGCCGATTGCGCTTATTAAAACTTACTGCGCGGTGATCATAACAATAAACCAAGCTTACGTCGCACACGCGCCACCACGCTCCCAACATCAAACTTACTTCGATTATTACTTATTGTGCGGTGATCATAACAATAAACCAAGCTAACGTCGCACACGCTCCACCACGCTCCCAACATCAAACTTACTTCGATTATTACTTATTGTGCGTTGATCACAACAATACAAATTGTAGACTTTCTTTCTGCGTAGACGTAG
>MU827779.1:3112410-3161614 GCA_029204205.1 Desmophyllum pertusum | reverse complement strand
TCATCACTCCCAGTTGTTTTCTTTTCACTGCATGTTGTTATCTGATACTCTAAACATTTGTCTCTCACGAACTGCCGAGTTTGAAATTGCGCAACCCTTGCAAGATCTGTTGTCACTCCTTGTTCAGTCACAAGAAACTTTTTGTTGGAAAAGATTGCACTTCCGTGGCTTGCGTTGAGACCTGCCGAAGCAAATATTACACTTTCTCACTTTTTCCAATATTTTGAATTGAAGCCCTGTCAGTATAATTGTATCAAAATATTTTGGTAAACGTTGCAGTCTGTGGAATTCATAAGGCCAGAGGGAATACAATTCCACTAAATTAATCTGCATCTAGTCAGCCACTCTACCTTTGAATAATTGATCATATGTAAATACAGCTTTCTGTTTGGGAATCACTTAGGCACTGGACAATCCAGGGAGTAGTCTGTGTTATGCGAGGGCATAAGACATCTTTAACTGGCGCAGAATTCAATTATTGATATTCCACACAAAACCTTTGGACTCACTTCTGTTTTTGTGAGTACAAACCACATTGCGATGCCATAATTGACTGTTGCATTCTGGCACATTTTCTTCCATCAGTTGTGTTCACTTGTGGGTCAATCTCTTTCGGCTGCTGTCCTAGTAAGGGTGCTGAAGGATTTCCGACATTAGACCAACGCTGTTGTCATGTATAAGCCTTTGTCTCCCTTAAGTAGTGATATGGAAGGTTAACAGATCAGTAGAATATGGTCTGGAGTTTAGGCAGGTGGACCCTTGGAAGTATTCGTTTCTTTAAATCACTGCGCGATGACAACTTCAGGGAATTTGCCAATCACCAGTCACAGCATAAAGGAGAACGTACCATACATCGACTTTTTCTTTTAAGGGACGTTTTCACAGTGCTTTACTTGACAAAATTGGCCTTTGGATTCCAGGGCTCGATTAAACAGTTAAATCATTGCTGTTTGGGAAATCCTTTAAATGTACCAGGGCCACAGGAGAGATTTCTGAAGGACAGCAGTGATACTCATACTAGAGCTGCCATTTATGATCTTGTAAACATTCCCGTGGCTGCATGGAATATCTTCCCCTTGTTCTCTGTCACATTTGGGTTTATGCAGACTCGGCATTCCTCTGCCATTGACAATCTCTTTTGTTTTCAATTCCAGCCTACATTTCGTGTTGAAAATCTGGATTATTGTGGATATTTGGTTCTGTTGTTCAACATGAGATGTTGCTGTTGCCGAGTTTAAATTGCTACATCAATATATTTGATTGTCACAGATTTGTCTTGTTAAATTGCTGTTCTTGGTATGTTGGGTTATTTTTCAGGTAAAGGATATGACTTCCGGCGCGTATTGAAACCCAGATGGACAAGAAAGAAATTTTGAATGTTGAAAAGCTATTTCATCTCTTGAAGCTGCAGTACTATCCCTGATGAATGGAACTATAGAATTTCAAATGTTGATTCTAGTCCATGATCATTCAGAAAGATTTCTAGAGCTTTGTGAGCAGATTAATGAGGAGGAAGGTAAAATGCCACTGTTGAGGCAGTTGTTGGAGCAACGTCGTATCGAGCTGGCTGCATTTCAGGAGGAACGGGATAAAGTTTCAACCTTCATAAGGATGTGCTCACTTATCAAACAAGGTAACAACATGGTTTTATTCGAATAGGCATTCGTTTTTATCTGGACTTCACAAACAATCATTTCATTCCTTTTCTTTCAGTTAATCTTGGTAAATTGCCGGGAAAGACAGCGATTGATGCCTCTCGGATGTCCATTAAAGATCTTGTGCAGTCAACGATTATTGGTGGGAAAGTGTTGCCGGTAGTGACTTTCTTCGGCCTTTCTCCAGAGGCCAAGGAGATGATTTCATCTCTCAGTCAACTAAGCGACAGCATACTACTAAGGCAATTTTGGAAGGACAATGGAGAGAAAGCACTCAAGATAACTGCGCAAAGAGAAGAACAAAAGATGTCCCTTGGTGTTGAAGATGTTGTGCAGTTGATTTGGACACCTTCAAATGTGCAGCTGCAGTCTTTGCAAGACCGTTTCTTAAGAGGTGTCATTTCCTTTGGAGAGGTAGACAAGTTGTTCAAAGTTTTCAAGGGCAACCAGAAGTATGAGGATCTTGCCAAAGAAATCAAACTCATCACTTCAAGACGTGGCAGTCAAGTGAAAGCTCCAGATGCATTAATCAACAAGCGCATTGAGGAGATACAGCAATACAACACGTTACATAGCTGCATCGATGCAGCTAGGATTATCCTGGATTTCAAAACTACTCTTGGTCTTCAAGGAAATTTTCAACTGGTAGAAGACCTACACAACCAGGTTTGTTTTACGTTTCATTTCTGCACTACGGTGTTGTGTAACAGTATCTTTTTCTGAAGTAAAAGGCGCCGTCCTCATTTTGGAATATTACTAACTAATTTCCTGTAAACTATACAGTGTTTGAAAGCAATGTAGAAGCTACATCGACTGGATTATTCTGTCAGTTATGAACCAATCATTGCAGCCCAATCCTGGGAAGGACTGTTAGATATCATAACGATGGCTTAGATCCCCTTGTGCAAAGAGATATTAAGGTCTGCTCTGTGGAATTTGCAAAATACTACCAACAACAAATGTATCCTTGGGACGAGGGGTGGTGTTTGCCTAACTATACAAAACATCGGAGACGTTTTGAGTTTAATTGTAGATATTTACTTTTGATAATGTAGATGAACAGTGAATTCAAACAGCAGCCACTGAAAACCATGAATGCATTACGGGAGGCTGGTAGATTGTTATCCAGAATAAGCCCTGACCGTGCCAGCTGCCTTGATGCTGTTACCAAATGTCAAGCTTTCATTACATGGCTGAAGGGCACTATAACAGGTAGTAAATTCTTGCACATTAAAAACTTTTCCATATGATCTTTACACTTCAAGTCTGATACACTTAGTGCATTGCTTCATTAGATGGCTAAAATTAAAAAGCTTGCAGTTCATATGAAGCAAATTTGTGAACAATGTCTACTCTACGAATGTATTCTTGTATAACATTTTTATTTTGGATTTTGTATTATTAGGTCCTCAGGAACTGAAGGTGCTTGTGGATTTGGCCATCATATCAGCTGGGGAGACAGCCATGGAAACTGCACGAATAACCTGCTTACATACCAGTTGCCTAGGATTTGCCCCACTTATTTTTGACTTGAAACCTTCGTTTGGCTTTGATGAATTGATGATAACTTGTGAACCAGTGTGGAGTGCAGTGGATGCAGACCCCACCCTCCCTACAAAATTGGTAGGATTGGTTATTGTCTATTTTCCTTTCCTACTTCTGTGGAGACATGCTTCTGTCAACCTAGATCTTGTTAGGAAAATGAATTTCTATTTTACAGTAATTGTTTCATTTTTCAGAGTGAGATTTCTCTTTTCAGTAAAGCATTTGGTATTTCTTGTGGCTTAAATAACTAGTGATATATCTAAATTAACTGCTGACAAAGGGTGATTCAGATGCAATTACATGACTCCAAAGTTTTCCATGTAGAAAAGGTTCAAACAGGTTGCACATATGTCATTGCAGCTTCTCAGTTAGTACAATAAAAGTACCTCTTATGCCTTGTCCTGCCAGACAGATGTCTTTTTTTTAATCGAATTATTTTAATTATTATTCCATACTTTTTATATCTGCAGATGGTATACCAGCCTGTCAAATCAGCTGCCCATCCATTCAAGGTGGCTGCAGTGTGTTCAAAACATCTCACGGTTCTGTGGCCATGTTGGGGGGTAGGGGGCCTCCCTCTATACCGCTTCAGGAAGCTCCTAGAGGTAAATATTGAACAGGGCATCCCTAACTTGCATTAGTGATGCCATGCTGAAATTCGTCACATCATAAATAGATTAATGGAGGAATTAACACCTGATATGATAATGTGATTCAACTCACAGTACGTAAAGTGTGCTAGAAAAATAGGGAAAAACACAGCCAAAAAAGATTTACATTGTTGATGCATCTGAAGGCATTTACAAAGTAAGATGAATAGTTATTCGCCTTGGCAACGCATCACAAGGCCCAAAGCCAGGACGTGGATAGACAGATTTGTCGATGTAAGAGTTTATGATTGTCATATGTTTCAATGTGGCCCTAAATATGTTACAGTTAGACAGACAGACATAAAGCCCGACGGATGTTCGATGGATAGATGCTTCATAGACATATGGACTACCTGCGATTAATATGGAGAAATGGACAGTGTTTTACAGTTTACTAGAAGACCTGCACTATAGCTAGATTCTTCATGGCTTAAAATTTGTTGTCTCATATATTACAACAAATCGATGTAATGCTTATTAATTGTCTATATATTAAACAATTGTGTTAGTCTATATATTAATTCTAGTTCTATTCTTTCCTGTTGCTCATTTACAGATATCTGCAATTGATGTCCTGCGACTTGCTACCGTATACATTTCCCTTTGCAAAATCATGGAGAAGTAAGTCACCTCAAATGGAGACATGAATTTCATATGTACGCCAAGGATCTTACTACCCAAAAGTCTCACTAACAAATGATTTGTATAGCGCTAGAACTGTTAAAGTGAACAAATTGCCCGAACAGTGTCTTAAACAGTGGAAAGATGAAACTACCATAGCAGCCGAACGCAGTCTACAATACAGTGAATTAACAATCTCTTCACCACACTTTAGGCCAGTTCTGTTCCTTCGAAAACAAACTTGGCAGTATGCTAACAATGGTAGAGGCCCACAGAGGCAGCTAGGATGGCATTCCTACTTGCAGCGCGCTTATATAACCTTTTGTAGAGTTGTTTGCTGTAGACAGACATTGACCCAGTCCACTCTGAAGTCTTGTGCTTTCCATGGGAGCTTGGTGTTTTGTGGCATATGACTAAGTCAAAGCCAGGCTGGCCAAATATAGCAGAAGGTCATATAGTTGCATTAGCCAATAGAAGTCTAGCGAGGCAACTGAGTGACGATGCCTGGGAGACCATCACAAGAAACAGCAGTCTTCAACCTGTAATGTGCGAAATGTTCCAGTCACTTCGTCGGGCCAAATTTGCGAGTGCCTTGGGTTTCATTCATGAGGAGAACGTATGCCTCTACAGCAGGCAATGCCATCTCCCGCGTGACAAAGTATGCCAGTGACGGCAGATACTAATGTGTGTGGTGTGTTACAAAATGCGCACCAAAAAAGATACTCATTAGTACTAAGTACTCGGAAGGCAATGAAATTGCCCCAGATTATTCACCACCTATAGATACTGATAGTCTCTATGACATCCTCTGGGAAGAAGAAAAGGTGGCCCAGATGTCAATATCTAATATACCATGACTGTACTAACTAATTTTTAAGAATTCTAGTCATTCATCAACCCTTAATAATATGCCTATGATCAAAGAGGAAAAATGTTTCATTTAAACATTGTACTGTTTATGCGTGCTGCCACCTACTACTACGCTACTATTTCTTTAAGCCGTTCAGAGGAGGATTATGACAGGTCGAGCCGGAGCGATTCACCAGAACCCATAGGAAGCCACCTTCACATTCACCCTTGACCAGACAGAGCCAGGCTTTTGGAGCGGACATTTCTGGATGTCTCTGATTAGTTGGGAAAGCTTTTACTTCATACTTGCCTTCACAAGGTGTGTGGGAGCTCGTGTCATATGTCACCTACAATCGTAAATCTTGAAGTGGAGCATGTTTTATTTTGTTAATTATAAATTCTGCATGTTAGCAGAAAAAGCATTTTGGAAATCAAACAAAGACAATCTTTGCAAACCAGAAATGGATCTGCGATCCTATGGCCGTGTGCGCCAACTCATGGTAATCTTTCTATTATTACTGATATCTTGCTTGACCATCACGCACACGCATTTCACAATTCAGTTATTTATAGAATTATTTACACACTACATGAGGGTGAGCAAGCTGCCCAACTAAGGTAACGCACCAGGAACAATTTGGACACTCATGGACCAGACACTTTGAAAATGGACAGCTTCGATTGGCTATTAAAGTTGTTTAAATTTTAGATCTTGATAACAGTCACATAAAAACCCATCTATTACGGTAATTGAAAACTGATAATGGGCTATATGTTAATTGCACCCCCCGGTTCAAAAAGGGGTACGAAGGCGCTACCCCAAAATACCTGAATGCGTGCTGGGGATATGCACAAATGTTTGTGCCGCTTTTCCCGTAAAGGTAAGTAGCCAGCAAAAAATAAGTTTATTTTCCTTTTACCACATCCTTTCCTCCCATCCTCCCCTCCCTTCCTTCATTATTACATTGCTCCTCTCTGTTTGTGGTTTCATCATATTTGGGCCAGACTATTTACAAGTCACTAGTTATTACCTTATTTTCTTTTATCAGCTCTACATCCCTGTTATATCGTCATTCAGTAATCTTAAATAACGATACTACAACTCACCATAAATTTGTGAACTATTCAGATACTCTTTGCCATATTAGTGTTCATTATTGTCATTTTTCATTAAATAACCTATAACAGTATCGCACATTTTTTGGAACTGAATTAACTGTCCTCTATACAATGCACGACAGCCTCACATGTCTACTAGCACCACATAAAAAAAAACTAGCTGAAGAAGTTTTGGATCCTGCCACTTCGGATACAAATGCCAGAAGAGGTGGGTATTGAAACGCTTCTTCTGATAAGGTTTTCTCCCATCTGACTTAAACTGTGATCCATAACCTTATACTGCAGTCCTCAAACAGTAGTAATAGTGGTAATGTCAAGGTCACAATGGAACAATATATTATGAGTCATATTATGCAGCTTCAGATTCATCGATAGATTGGAGATGTACTTTCTCATACTCGTACTCATAAACTTGTTACCAAAATGCAGTTGTTGGCATGCCACTTTTATGTAATTGGTAACTATTTAATGAATGAATTATCCTTCCGAGCTAGAATTGCTTAGCAACTATATTGAAGATTGTTAACTGTCTGCACTAACCCGAACCATTACTTCCCCCCCCCCCCTCCCCCCTCCTGAAGCTACTCCAGCATATTTTTGCGGTTGTCTATCTTTCGTCAGCATCTGTAACTAAGGTTATGGCGAACGATCCTCTTGCACGAGACCAGGATTGGCAGGTTGTTTTGTTTAGTGCAATAGTATGACCTGCTGAGCTACAGTTGTTATCCCCCAAGAAAGCTGCCTCGATGCACCTTAGGATTTTCTACTGCATGGAACACTCAATACAACGAAATGAGTGGTAAATCTAAACTAGTTCTTGTTATTAATGTTTACTTCCCTGTTAATCCTAAAGTCGTATGTTACCGTTCATATGACCTTAAAACAAAATATTTAAATTTAATAAGCCAGTACCAAGGAGCCTCCACATCGTGGCGATTAACACATCGTTGCTAACATCATTCTTTGCCCGTCCTCTGCCAATACTAACAGCATGAAATGAATCTGCGTATTCTTGGAGAACGTGAACCACGTAACTTTTCATTATCTTCTAATTTGGAATTGAACTGCAGTCTTTGCATTTTCATCTCGTGAGACCCTACTATATTTATACAAAATTCAGCTCCAAACTGAAGCATAATAAATTCAATTTTTAATAAGATGTTGTCCTCAGGCGTTGAAGTCCGTCATTGCTTTAAGCTTTACTAATTCCTTTAATTCACATCTTTCAAAGAGCGTCAACACAGAAACTTGTATACTAGCCAGCGATTGACCATTTTAATGTTTTGCTTGACAAGTACTGCTATCCACTTGATCTTCTTTCAATAATAGTTGACTCTCTTTCAGGACTGTCTCTCTGTGGTTATCTGGAGCTCTGAAATATGGAGGACAGAGCTCACATATGGCTGCCAGCTTCTGAATCGAGTTATAGGCTTTTTTTTTTTTTTTTTTAGCAACTATTCCCACATTGGACCGCCTTCGCCCAAAGCGACATTATAAGGCAAACCCTGAAGACTGCAGTTCAAGTCATGCTAAGAGACTCTTATCTCCTTTTACTCCACGAACAACGCAGGGGAAGTTCAGAGATCAGAATCCTGCCGTGGACACCTGCTGCTAGCCGATTGGACAAGCGAAGGGGTATTTTCCACGTAAGCTATGTCTTTATTATAAAAGCTTTTGAATTATATGAACATGTGCTTTGAGTGGTTAGAGCGATTTTACAATTGAGTATCGACAAGTAATCTCGAATTTGGTTTTGCTTTACTACGTTCTGGTGATTGGTTTAAAAAATCGCACCCCTACTCAAGCCAATCAGATGCGAACATTATTGGTTTTGGTTTTGGTTTTGGTTTTAACGACACTCAATGAAACCGCTCCTATGTAGATAGTTTTTCATTAGGCCTAATGCAAAACATGGGTTTTATGGAACGATAATTATAATTGTTGTATGGACTTTATTTTTATAAAAGAAAATAAAAAATGGCCACCAGTTGAGCTACAGTAAACAAAGTTTAGGAGTAATTCAAAAGCGTAGATATCATTATGGTAAACTGTCTGCTACTTAGGCCTGCGACTTTCTCTTTGGTTTAGCATCAGGCTTATGCTTAAAAGACGGCTATACTATTTTACTATTTCTCATAAATACAGTCATTATATACATAAAACACAATTTAGGGTAAAGAAAGTCCTGAATTGAATATGACGAATCAACTACGGCATCTATTGGTTTTTTTATATTTATGACGTCTAGCATATTATGTAACTGTCAGTAGAAAGCAAATTGCAACCAGTTTCCCACGACTGCAGGTGATTTTCCAGTGTGAGGGTTTTTTTACATTGAAATTTTCTGTCTGATGCAAAAGCATAAAGGAAAAAGAACCCCCAAACCATAGATACACCTGAAATAAGAAGTTCAGACTGGGAAGATTGAATTTTCTAACCTAGAAAAGGATTACAAGGCCGCTTCTAGGCTGAATGATGTAAGTGGTTTTGTCGTGTCTAGGTATATCTTGAAACTGCCCAGAACCAATGTAAATTTGTCGAAAATGCAGAAAGTAACGGCCAGAAATATAGAAACACAACTGGTAGCAATTTTAAAAATAGATACGATATACTAATATTGTATTAGCCAAATAGTGTGCCACGAACCCTAACTTTGCCACAAAACGTGAGTGATCCAAAGAACACAACGGCAACTCTCACTAAGCACAATGAAATTTTATATCTTTCTTGATACAGTCTTGTGCCTGGATAAGAGTTCCTGTCATCTGATACGAGCAGGAATCTGGGAAGCAGCTTCAGGCAGTTTTTCGGACTCAGTGAGAAGAGCCTTGACAGTGCGGACTAGAAACAACGAACTACAGTGTTGGACTACATTTGCTAGAGGGGACATGGAGAGGCAGACGTGCCTACTTTGTAGTCAGACTCTGGTACCAATTTATGGCACCTGCTTGTTCCATCAAGGTGAACAATTGCGGATTAGTCCTTGTTGCCACCACAGAAAAACAAAAACTAAATATTGTTCTGCCTGATTTGCCTACTATCCAGAATTGTTCCTGCTTGATGCATACCATCCATCGAGCTTCGGACAAAATTCTTCCGTCAATTACAAATTGTTATTATTTTAAAATTTCTTTACTCATATTCTACTATTATCTGTTTATCTATTCAACAAATCGTAAACACTGTTCGCAAATATGGTCATGATGCCACTCAATATCTTTTTGGTCTGACTCGTGACCGATTACTCAACTAAGATAGCCTGCGATATATGCTAATTTCTTAACCTAAGGTGCGTTCATGCCTGGTAAAAATCGTTCAAGTCAGCTTCTTGAAATAAAAGATGGAAAGAGTATTTTTTTCTTTAGTTGTTGTTATTATCCTTGCGAAATCGTGGGGAAATATCAACTCTGATTTTAGCCAACTCGGCCTTGTCTAGGGGCCCTAAGATTTATCCGGGGCCGGGATTTAACGTTCCCAATTCTCCACAGCACCCAACCCTTCTCTCAACGTCCATTTGTGCCCCTCCCCCCAGCTCCCCCCCCCCCCCCCCCCCGATAATTCACGCGTATTTCGCAGGATAATTGTTAAGTAATTCGCTGATTCGTACAGTTGTCTCCCGTATTCTAGTGTCCTGTTGGCATAAATAGAAATAAGTTATATTTCGTCTTTACGATCGAGTGCGATAGGGATTGATTATTATTCATTGTTTAGCTCAAACAGTGACATAACTCTAGTGATAATTTTACAGGTACTCAAGAGAAGTCGGTCTTGATACGCTTCTGTTCAATCTCCTGGTCCTTGGTTGGTCTTAAAGAGTTACAGTAGTGGGTCAATGTCCTGGAGGCGGAGATCCTCTGATCTAAAGCTCATGTGATTGAACTAACTTCAGCAACACTGCACAAGATGAAACTGTTCCAAAAGTACAGACTGCCCGATCTCCAGGGTAATGTCGTTATTGAATGCCATTGTGAATTTAGCCGTACACAACACCATGTACACTTAATTTTTCTACCTTGAAGGCGATTAAGGGACCTGCTTTCGTGTATTTCACTAAAACCAGCGCATTCAGCTCCAAGAAAGTCATAGCGGAGCCCTTTTACAGGCTGCCTCCGCTAACCGCATCCAATTGTGGAACACCAAATGCCAAAAACATTGTATTCAACTGCCAGGAAAAAATCCAGATGGGTAGGAACAAATAAAATCATATTAAACTCAGGCAAATACTTATAGAAAATGGTATTGACAAGGCATGGTTTGTCATCCCATGCAGCTTAAAAG
The DNA here is from genome assembly GCA_029204205.1 of Desmophyllum pertusum. Taxonomy (NCBI): domain Eukaryota; kingdom Metazoa; phylum Cnidaria; class Anthozoa; order Scleractinia; family Caryophylliidae; genus Desmophyllum; species Desmophyllum pertusum. Next base: position 3,150,897 of record MU827779.1, on the reverse strand, counting down.
ATATAAGCATATGTGCTTGATGCTTATGCGTATAGCTTATGTTAGCGGTCGGATTACCTAGTGAGAGACAACAAGAAAAAGCAGCTAAGTGTATGTCTTTATGTCGCTAAGTGGAACTAATCCAATAAGTAATTGATGTGCGACATGTCGTAAGGTAATGTGTGAGTTCGTTTGATACTGATTGTCACTCATGTAACTGTGCATTACAGTATCAGCGGAGACAAAAAAGTGGTAGCAGTGGGCTTTTCCAATTTGAATCATCACAGTAGTAAAAGTTGTCGCTGGGCCCCGGTTGTTTCCAAAAAGCCGATTAAACCCGATCTAATCCAGGATTAAAAGTTTAGAATGAGAGCCGTCACCCCCTTTTTTTTTTTGTTTTGTTTTTTAGTCCTTCTTTTTGTGTTTTTTTAAAAAAAAAATTCATCATGTTTTGTAAAAAGTTTTTTGAAGATTATGTACCAAGCAGTCAAAACCAGAAACATACAGACAAAAAAATATCAAACAGAAAACCTCACTGAAAAGTTTACAAAACTGAATAATTCAAAAACTTTGCGCGGAATCCGGATTAGCTTAAAGTGCCTACTTATGATTGAAATTCCCATCTGTCCTATCTAAGCCCGTTTTAAAACATTAAACGAAGTAGTCTGTACTGGAAGAAGAAATGCCGTTTTACTATTTTCAAATATCTCTTTTCGATTCAAGGTTTCTAAAATATGCAAATTAGGCGAAGTGGATGACGTTCATAAACTCAACCGAATTTTGATCAAATACGAAAAAAGGATATCTCAAAACCAATTTGTGACAGAAAAATGTTTGATTTCTTTGCCAGAAAAAATAAGACTCTACTATAGATGTGTTCCACAATATAAATAAGTTTGCCAATTTTGTTACCATGGGCCAACATACTGGGTTCCAGACCTCCCTGATGTTAAAGGCTTTTCCTGCCATCTTTGGCGGTTCCATTTTTGAATATTTTGCCAATGATGGCCTCAGTGCTACATGTCTCTGGCAAGCATATAAATGTGTTAGGTCCGACTTCCTGGCCTGATTTTAATTTTTCCGGAGACTGAAAATCACTTAAAATATTGAAAGACAGGTTGGTATGGGGACTGGAAAAGAATGAGTTGCCATGTGGAACGGGATTTATTTTTAGACCAGTAAGTGTGTTGCCTGCTAGAAAACTATTAGTTCTAACCAAGTTTCAATGGTCTCTGCAGGGCAAAATTGACCGAGGTAGCTCGTCGATTTATATACTTTGATATAAGATTGGGTTGTTGTCCTATGATGTCATCAACCGCCCCCTAGATTTGCATATTTTACAACATTTTTTCAAACTTAAATATCTCCAGAACTAATACAGATATTTTGAAAACGGAAAAGCGCCATTTTTCATCTTACGTGAGAAGTTCTCTCATGCTACCCTCAAAGATGCCTAAAGGGCGTAGAAATTTTTGCTATCATGCAGTAGCCATTGAATCCACTCCGGCCCTGGCCTACTTGGAGCCGGAAAAAAAAATTTCAATGATCGACTATTAACCTTTTTCTAGTATCTGGATTTTTATGCGGCTGGCAACAAGTCTCAACCCTACTGTTTAGACAATAGGTACTATTTTTTTTTTCCCAAAACTTTCGTGCTAGAATTTCAGAGATGTATGTCAAGTACCTAAAGCTTTCCAAGAATCAGCTGGACAACAGTCTGAGATAATTTCTGGTTCAGTACCAGACCGTCAAATGTGCGTATAGGAAGTGACGGCATGCAGAGTGTATAGAGGGCACTCACCAGGTGAAGACTTCTTTGATTAATTCTTCTGTATGTTTGACTGATACGTCTTAAGGTGAACTTCCTAGTGGAACAAAGGGCATGTTCTGTATGATTGCTGATCACAAATTATATTACCATATTGTATTCTACGCATTGTAGTTCATTTTAGTTCAACTTCTATCTTCACTTTATACACCTATATTCAATTAACACGTTTGTCGGATAACAATCGGATAAAAGCGTAAAGCCTACAAGACAAGACCAAATGGTAGTCTGGGTATTCATTAGTAATTTGCATATCGCTGGAAAAGCAAATCTACACGTTTTTATTTCGCACGTGATGTATTAGCGTTTGCCCGAATTATATAATTTGTTTTTTGTCCATGTTTTTTTTCACTAGCTGATTCTGCTAAAATTTAGTTTGGCTAAAAGCAGCTTACTTCTACAGGTTTACAAACAAAAAAGGAAAACGTTATAAATAATGGTTTTACATGTTAACTTCTCATTAGTATTCGTTGCGTGTCAGCAGTTTTCTACTTTTACCCATGCCTACCTTTCGGTCTTGTCTTCGGCGGGGCTTTGGCGGGCTTTTAAAAACATTTTCTCATCCGACAACGTTAATTTGAAATAGGTGTATATACCTTGTGGGAGAAAGTGCAGCAATAGGAAAGATAGCAAATTATGGTATTAATATATAAGTTTTGTTTAAGCTTCATTGATAGTAAGTATAACATGCCAATTATGTATATCCTCATATATCCATGCATGCTTCAAAATATATTTGCCATTTTGTTATGTAACCTTTCAATTCAGACTTATATTTCCAACATTTCACTTAAACATTAGTAAAATGGATAAAAGGAAAACTTTATGATTTAGTTTCTCAACAATTTTCCATGAGGTAACAACCGAATAATGGAATATGAAATTATCACATTCTTGTAAGTGTGAAAAAGATCATTCATATTAAGGGAAACAGAAAATTGACCATTGTCAGATACATGACAGCATTGAAGCATCTGTAAGTATCTTCATTGTACGTATCAGTTGAAGAGACTGACATTGTTATGACTGTTTTCCTTTAAATATTTTTTTGTTTTTACAGGAATTGTGGCATGAGGATCCTTCATCGGGCTGAGTTACGACACTTTGTGAACTTTCTCAACTCTCAACTCCAAGCCTGCTAGGAAAGTTCATTCTGTAACATGGAGTTGGTGGGGGACACTCTTGAGGGTTTCAGAAGCTTTGTGGTTCGCTTTATGATCCTAATGTCACGGGTAAGGGTTCTCATCAATTAAGTTAAGTCATCAATCAATCATCCATCATCCATCCTCCATCCACCCCTCCATTTATCTATCCCTCCATCCATTTTCCCCCTTTAATAGGTAAATAAGAGCGAAATATATTTGATATGTAGAAAGTGTAGAACAATATAGCTGCAACCCATAAAATCCTACCCTATGACTTAAGAATTTAACTGATTTGTTACTTGCTGAAAGTATTATTTTTCTACAAACTAAAACCTGTGAAGGACTTTGCTACACCATCTCTTAATTCCTGTGACAAAAACACCGACACTTGTATGGACTGATGATGGGGATGATACCATGGTGAGGAGGAAGCGACAGCAGCTGAAGTTTCACAATTAAGTCTCAGGAGACACTGGGAAACTAGGTATGATAATGTTCTCCAGACAAACTCTGCAGTAATGTGTGCCCTACCGTTGTCCCTCAACAAAGCTTTTTATTAGTTTATGACATCTTTCTAACAACTTAATTTGACAACTTTCTGAGGGATCTGGTTAATTTGACCAATCGCAATCTTGACAGTGTGAGTTGTCATTGGTCAAACCAAACAGAACCCATCTGAATGTTGTCAAAAGGATGTCAACGGTTAAAAAACGTGTCTACTAGCAATGGTATGCTCACTACAAAAAGACCTGTAACCTTCAGAGAAGCATCTAATTGTCACATTATAAGATCAGGATGGGTGGTGCTTAATGGTTAGCGGTTGGACTCTGGATCGAGCGGTCCAGGTTCGAGTTTTGGCTGGGCTCATTGTGTTGAGTTCTTGGTGCTTCTCTCCACCCAGAAGTATAGATGGGTACCAGTGAACTGTTAGGGCAAACTGATAAAATGCTTGGAGGTAACGATGGTGTTAGACTAGCATCCCATCCAGGGGGAGTGGCAATACGTGTACTCCAAGACAGCTTAATGCAACGGGAACCATAAGCTCCGGCAGTGTGGGCCCAGTTTGGCCCAAGTGCTGCTTTACCTTAACCTACAGGAAGAATGATATGTTATGATATACCAAAAGTAGTTTATGTATCAATAGTAATTTATTCTTTGATAATACTGAGAAACCGATTGTTTTTCCACAGTTCACATCCTTACATATTCTTCAACCAGGATCGTATCACCATGACTTTTGTTGGTTTCCACATTGACCAAAATGGATTTAATTGACGCCGGACCTTCGTGTCATCATTCAACCCAATTTGATGTCAAGACACTTGCGCACTGGTCTTTTTACGTCCAAAAGGTTGACTTGGAAACTAACTATGAATCTTGGAGCAAGTTAGTACAGCATTGAGTCAGTAATACGTTTGTGCACTACAAAATTCTCATTCCCCCCCCCCCCCCCCCCCCCCCCCCCCCCTCCAAATGCAGTTTGTCTTTTTTGAGCATTATCTAATTACAAAATGTTTTGGAAAAGGATGTTGTTTTCGTTATGTGTTTGCTGATCATAGGGGAGAGAAAATTGAGAAGCTTTGTGGAGTAATGGGTGTTGAGTGCCGTATGACCCAGATGGACTCTTACGAACTCACCACGGACAACTTGAAGATAGATATTTTTGGCTATCCACATGCGCTTTAGGTAAGATGACCTGATTTGGCGTATATTTTGAGACATAATGCTTCAGATAGCTTTTGGAACCATTGAGAGAAAGGCCGTTTTGTTGACGTTGGTTGACCTAAATAAAGAGGATGGCCATGGAATTGGGAAAAAGTATAAAGATGTCTTATGAACCTCTAAATGTGGTTGAACTGATTGTATTTGTCCCAAGGTGTGGTATCCCTGTGATCATCATGGGTGAGACTGGCTGTTGGTAAGACCTGCCCTTATTCGGTACATGTGTGGGTTACAATCTGGACCTGGAGGGCCCAAAGAACATGCTGCTAATGGAAAGGTACAAATTAGAACGGACATGAACGCTGCTTTAAAAAATTTATTCATTTCAGTAGCTGTTTGCCTTTGATTGATTTTATGCATGTGATTAGCTTATTTACTTGCCACTTTGCCGTAATCTCCCTTTTACTTTTATACTCTTTATTTTTTCTATTCTTCCGCGAACTGATTGATGTCAATGTATAGCTTATAGTGGCCAGTACACTTATCTTGTCTTACAGGAATGCAATTAATAAGTATTCTTTTGCCTTCTGATATAATATTCTAGACAAGCTTTTTTTTAGAAAGCCGGCTCTCATGGCCTAGAAATCTCATCCGTTAACAGGTTCACGGAGGACAACCTCACAAAGACATCGAGAAGAAAGTGGAGGAGGTACTGAGAAAATGGCAAGAGATAATGGAAAAGTTGAAACATCGATACAGTGGTTGTTCTTTGACGAGTGGCTAACACAACTGATTGCTTTTTGGGGATGATTCAAGGAGCGGTCCATGGTGGATCGCAGAGTCAATGGCAGAAAGATAGGAGAAGGGCTCAAAAGATTACAATTCTATGCAGCATGCAACCCTTACAGAAAGTAAGTGAATAAACTTATGTCCAGACATCTATTATTATCATCGCTTGATCATTGGACAACTTATAACAAAATATTTATCGTTACTTTTAATAATTTATAGACACACAGAAGACATGATTCATAAACTGGAGTCAGCTGGCTTGGTGGTTACCATGTTACAACGCAGCAGACACATGATCTGCTCTTGGTATGTCATGAGTTTGATATCAGCCTTCTTATTAATATACCCAACAAAAGTTATAGAATTCTGATTGCTCAATGACGAGTGCATATTGAGGTTATTGACTGCAAAACTGAATTATAGAGTGTAATACGAAAGTTGCTATGGAAATGGCAGTAAGGCACCAATTTTGAAATAGCAAAATAATAATGGCTGCCAGGCACCGGGTCAAAATATTGAAACGAAAAACAACATACTAGGAATACCCAAACGTAAGAACCCCAAAATGGAGAATATGAACACAAAACGCTCGCATTCGCATCTGTTCGCCAGCAAAATTTTGTTGAGAATATTATGAACAAAAAATATCTTGGACTAATGTTTTTAAAACTGCACTGTTATTCATGTGATGTGAGAGAGAATGAGCATGCGGTTTTTTAATGCATTTATCTCATTTTGTTGATCTTTTATGAATGATCATGGCTTATATAATCCATTAGGTCACATTCCTCTTCGACACCTGGTTTACAGAGTGCATGCACTCCCAGAAAGTATGCGTCCATTGGTCTGGGACTTTGGTCAGTTGAAACCTGAAAATTGAGGAGCTGTACACATGTCAAATTGTCAGCAGATTTGTAAGTTGGCATGATCTGTCAGTGTTATGGAAATACAATGTCGTAATGAAGAGTGTGGTGTTTTACTAAATGAAAGCTTCTCAAACTCATTAATAATTCATCAAATTTATAACAAAGGAAATCATAACCGTGACGGAGGTTTGGATACCCGGTCTTAATAATTAGAATACAGTTTTACGATTTTATTTATCTGTTTAACCCTTAATTTGTTTCGATTGAGAAGATATATCAAACACTCGAAGCAGTGTTTCATCTAATTTCCAAACACCTAGAATTTCATTCAAAATACTCTGCTATGCATTATATTTTCAAGTCTCTTCTTGGTGTTTGGAAATCGGATGAAACACTTGCTGTCTCTTATGTTTGATATATTACTTGACAAGCGAGTTGATTTTCACCCACTACACATACAGTTTGTTTCAATTTTTATCTGGCTATAAATTATGAGCCCATTTGTAAGAAATTTACACTACATGAATACGATAATGTATTTTCATCTCCTCCGGCTTAATTTACAAACATAACTTCAAGCTTTGTTCAAGATCAGTTTGATAGATATTGGCTTGCCCTAGAGCACATAATAGTTCTGAACAACACAAAGAAACATCAAGTAATTTAATCAGGGCGATGTATACCTTTATTTAATCAGGAGTATCTTAGAAGTTACTGATTAACCTTTGGGATGATTGATGAAAACGATGATTGATTAATAATATTTTAACGTTTTTTTTACTTTTAAGGTTTTACAGGAAAAGAAAATTCCAGGAGAAGTACCATTGGTCAAAGCTTTGACAGCAGTACTCACAGCTTCACAGCGTTACATGAGGGATCAGACGGTAATTTTAGCTGGTCTGCAAACTCAAACCTCTTTTTGGAACAGTCAGATATAAAATAGTAGGACAAAGAAGAAATAACATTAATTTTCAAATGTTTTCTTTACTGACAAACCTACCCTGATAACGACTGAAAAGAGGTGTTACTGATAGGCTCAAGACAGAAACTAATTATACTTACCCCCAAAGGACTCTCCTCATTGTTGATTACATACAAAATCTCAAGCAGGCATATGATGTCTTTTATTAACCAGAAGGCATTACTAGTACTACTCAAGCATGCAATTTATTGTTAGACTGTTGCATGGGTAATTGGCTTGCTGAAAAACTATACAATCAGGGTGTAAGAATTATTCCTAGCTTGCTTTGGAACACCCGTATTGACGAGCAGAACTAGGTCGATTACATTAATTTGATAAACTACGCAAATAGCATAATATACATTTGGAAGGAAAAATGGAATTGTAGAAACCTTGTGAATTTAAGAGAAGACTCATAAGTCATTATACGTAATTTATAGATTTTTATTCTTGAATAATTTAATGTAAATGATGATAAGAGATCTATGTATCTTTGATTTGTTTGCCCTGAATGAAATTTATTTGCATAGCCTTGTAAATTGTTATTGTGCTTTAACAGAAACAGCTCAAATTAATACACTGAACTTAATTACTGACAGGATGAGTGCAGCTTTGTCAGCCTTCGAGATGTGGAACGGGCAATGAATGTGATGGTTTGGTTTTACAATCATCGGGATGTTCTCAATCCTCTAATGGATGAAGATATTGATGATCAGGATGAGGAAAGTGATGACGATGATGACAGTGATGACGATGATGATGCCGCTGGAGAGGAGGATGAATTGGATCAGGTAAGTCAGATTTTGACTTAAGATGAAATTCTAAAACGTTGGTAACATTGTACAGTCCACTGAGTTCAATGAAGATATTTTGAAAACATCGCCTAGCTCTTAAGGTCAGGTGAAAATTGAAATCAGGTGATTATGTCCAGGTATATGTTGAAGGTCACTGTGAAAAGAATAGAGACTCTTCAACTTTTGCTTACATTGTACGTTGACAAAAGTGGTGTTTTATGTTAGGTTTCAGAGAGGAATTAAAAATGCCTTGAATTGAGATTAATAAAGATTGTCAACTTTAGATGCACAACAAATGTAACGCAATACCGTTATTTAACTTTTTTTGTAGCCTCTTGACGATGTTACACGAGCCCTTGTGCTTTCCCTTGGGGTATGTTACCATGCACGCCTTCAGGACAGAGGACCATATCGTCGTGCTGTGGCTCGAAGCTTTTCCGACCCATGCCAGCTACCTGGTGGGCATCATCGTATTCTGCAGGAAATTACTAGGTATAGTCTAACCACATTAATGCAGACACCGAATGAACCACAAAAAGTGTCTGTATTAACAAGGTGTTAATTTAATAGAAAATGTATGAGCTAGGGACCAAAGCCACTTTGCCCATAATAACGAAGTGTCCGTACTGAGCTGGTGTTGAGAACATACTTTATGTGGCACCATGTTTACACCATGATGTACCATACAGCGCAAATCTCAAAAGGTTGACCAATACCAGTTTAAATATGTAAAGATGTTTGTTGTAGCTAAAATAAAAATATTTACAACGATTGATGGCTCATTACAGCATCCCTGTAATTTGATGGATTGAAACCTTCCTCACTTTATACAGTGTACTGTTGAACATTGGCAATTTTTTAATTTGGAACATCTGCTTATTGGAAGGCGATTTTACATGGTACTACGCTTACTCCTGATTTTTAAAACAGGATTATTTTGGTTTTTAGTCTGTGTTAATTACTTGTGATATTCTATATTGTTTCATTTATTTTGCAAGCTGTCAGAAAGCAGTACTGAATGAACTGGAATTAGGACATAACATTGCTCCCAACACAGCCTTAAGTGAAAACGTATTCATGATGGTGGTATGTATTGAGCTCAGGATCCCATTGTTTGTGGTTGGTAAACCAGGCAGTTCCAAATCCCTGGCCAAGACGGTTGTAGCTGCCAACATGGAAGGCGAGACCTCGAGATCTAATCTCTTCAAGACGTTTAAGCGGGTAGGAGTAGTTTAAGTGTAGTTGGTGTATAGATCAGGTGGAGAAATGAAAAATTATTGCAAAATCCTTACTGCAAGGAGTCCAAAAGTGTGGCCACTTTTTATTAATTCTCATTCCTTCGTGCGTGCAGACTAGTCAATCAGAGATAGCTATCCTCGACTTTTCATTAGATAGTATGCGCGCACAAAAGAATGTGAATAAATTAATAGTGGTCACACTTCTGGGCTACTTGCTGTAAAGATTGGTCTGTGATGAAAGCCAAAGTTCTCAGGTGGCGAAAATAGCCTGTTGCCTTCCGACACCAAAATCTGGGTTAATGACATGCTTATAGGGTATCTAGAAGTGTTACAACAGTGTTGTTTAACGTAGTAATTAATAGGTAGGACCAACCTGTCCAAAGTAAGTACTAAGTTAAAGCAAGGCGTCCAAAAGTGTGACCACGTTTAATTAATTCACATTCACATTCAATCAGAAGTCAAGGATAGCTATTCTTCGGCTTCTGATTGGGTAGTCTGCACGCACGTGCTGTAAGTACTAAAGTAATGTTACATTGATACTGATTCTACCTTTGACCAGGTTCAAATGATGTCTTACCAATGCAGCCCTCTCTCGACTCCTGAAGGGATCATGACAACCTTTCGCAATTGCAGCAATCTACAGAAAGCCAATAACCCAGACAAGTATGTGTCCGTTGTGGTCTTAGATGAGGTTGGCCTGGCTGAAGACTCACCCCTGATGCCCCTAAAAACTCTTCATCCACTGCTTGAGGATGGAGTGAACTCGACTGATGACATCATTAAAGTGGATGAGAAAGAAAGAGTGGCCTTTATTGGAATATCTAACTGGGCGCTGGACCCTGCAAAAATGAACCGTGGTATCATGCTGTCACGTGGTCTGCCAGATAGAGAGGAACTGGTGGAAAGTGCAATGTAAGGTTCATGCTAGATTGGGGGACAACCTATTTATATAAATGTTTTAACAACCTTTGGTAAAGTTTGTATTGCTATTAAGCCTAATAGCATGTACTTACTGGGCTGAACTCCAGCTAAGCCCCAAATAAAGAAAACCGCAGGAGAACAATTATGACTATAAAGGTTAGAATTGTGCATTGTCATTGGTAAGGTAAAGGGTAAAGCCACACTCGGGCCACACTGGCCCACACTGCCAGAGCTTATCCCGGTTCCCTTAGCATGAAGCTGACTAGGAGCATTGCTACTCACCCTGGATGGGATGCTAGTCCATCACAGGTTACCCCCCAGCAGGGTGGAGAGAGGCACAGTGAGAGTAAATGTCTTGCCCAAGAACACAGCATAATTACCCCAGCCAGGGCTTGAACCCGGACCGCTCGATCCGGAGCCCAACATGCTAACCATTAGGCCACTGCATCTCTTACTGTTTAATGTTTATTTAGGGGCATATGTTCAACTGATCCACGTATACAAAGCTTTGTGGCTCCACTTATGAATCCACTGGCAATGGGTTACAGTAAGCTTTACAATATGCAAAGACAGTCGCCAACTCTTCAGGAGTCAAAAAAGGATGAATTCTTTGGGCTACGTGATTTTTACAGGTAGGAATGTTTATTGAAAACACATTTTTTAGGCTTGCTTTTAATTCGTAATGTTTTTAGTTCTTACATATTTATGTAAGAAGATTGACTGTAATTTTTAATTATGCATCATTTTAATTTTTACTTTTTACTCAGATTGTATTTTTATTTTTTAATATTGTAATGCGCTTTTGATCATATTGACATGGAATTTGCGCATTATAAATACGAATTATTATTATTATTATTATTATTATTATGCATTATTATTATTATTAATGCATTATTGTATAAAATATCGAAGGTGAAGCTGATTCAACGTGTTATGCGATTCATGTATGTTCTCTTATACTCTTAATACTACTATGCGTATACGTCTACTTTCCGTGCATTTTCTGCCGTTGGAACCCTTAATGTTTTGACAGGGGACATAGCATTCTTTATTTATCGCTTATCTTGACAGTACTCTTTTTATTGGCTATCCAAATTCTCGACTTCACAGAACACAGAACGTATGGAAATAAATGATGGTAAATGCTAAGCTTTGTAGAAATACGAGAAAGATCTTGTTCAGTCAGTGACACAAGCTGACACAAGAAATCCGAGTTCTCCCAAGTGAAGTCGAACCTATGACCTTCCGACCACGGTGTACAAATTTTCGGCTTGTGTCACTGACTGAACAATATCTTTCCTCAACACAGTACGTCTTTTGGTAATGCTATGGCATTTGATTGTATTGTTCTTGTTACTTCTAGCCTGGTAAAGATGGTCTACAAAATAGCTGAGGAGCATGGACGTGAGCCACGCTGGCCGGAAATAGAACATGCCATCAGACGAAACTTTGGAGGACTAGATGAGATCAAACCAGTCAAAGTTTTCAAGAAACAATTCTCACTGGCTGGAAGTCTCGTGGTATGAGTGTTCTTCAATTGTTTGAATTGTTTTCATTCCAGTTAAATTGGCTGTCTTTCGATTTTTAGTGCATTAATGGGTTTTCAGAAGCTAGTGTGAAGCTAGTGTATTATACTGAAAACAGCTAAAACAAATACAATTTTGTCATGCATTTCATTCCTTACTTTGCCATATATGCAGTAATAGCAAGATATATGAAGAAAAGCAAGAGTTGTGTTTGTGTTACATGTATTTCCATTATGCTCATTGGTTTTCTACAGTGGAACCCCGTTAATCCGACCACCAACATTAACGGGCCAGCAAAATCTGGTCGTATTAACGGGGTGGTCGTATTAAAGGGGTTCTTAAATAAGAAAATGACTGAGAGAACTTCAGTTCGGGACAAAAGAAAGTGGTCGTATTACCGAGGTGGTCGTATTAACGAGGTGGTCGTAAGGCGGGGTTCCACTGTATACTATAACTTTCTTTTTGTAGACAAGACAGAACCAGAAGAAAGATGCCTTCTCCTCAGTGAACCTGATCAAAGCCAGCCTTGAACGTCAAATCTCCAGAGGGTAAGACATATTTCCAGAGAGTGATGATCATTATGCCTGCATGTTAAATGATCCTGTTCAATATCATTTTCATTCGTTTTAAACAGAGAGAGTCGTTACCTGCTGGTGTTGACAGAGAATTATGCAGCTCTGCCAATTGTTCAAGAAGAATTGCTTAAGAAAGAAGACGATCCCATCATTATTTTTGGAAGCAGCTTCCCGAAAGATCAGGAGTACACACAGGTATCAACAGTTGCTATTCAGCATTTGTTTACGTTTATAAAGCATTAGTTGAATAGAATGGTGCAAGGAACGTGACGACGAACAACAACAACAACAACACTTACATTGTAATGCTGATAGGAAAATTTCCAACCTAAAATTTACGTTATCTTTCGCCTAGACTTTCTCAAAGTCCGTTTTGCGTTTTGGTGATTTTGTCAGTCAGTCGACTTCTCGCGGCCTTTCTTGCTCGTCTCGCGACTTCGTCGCTCAAAGAAGTCTACTTGTGGCAAGTGTACCTTTCGCCCTACTTCAGTTCGAGAAAGGTTCATTAATTGGTGTAAAGTTGCTTTGAGTGCTTTGTAATATATGAAAACGAATAAATTCCAAGTCGAACTGGAATCCATGATCTTCCAGAATGAGACTCTCCAGGATGAGTTACCGTTTTTTTTCAGTAGAAATGGCTTATGACGTGATTGCATATCATTTGCTACAGTACTAATTATAATCTTTCTATTTCATGTACTACCAAGCCTATTAAGTAACATATCTACGCTTGTTTTAAAGAAAGATACCACGTAATCGTGACTCGTTCTTTTTGCTCAGTGATGTTATAGGAAGTATTCCAATCGTTATTCCTCTTCGTTCCATCAGGAACATAGGACCATCACTACCTCCTTCCATCGATCTCGATCTAGGGCGATCTGCTTTGCCTCCTCCCAGGACATGCGAATGGCCTTGAGCTCCGTATCTAGGGTTTTCCGCCATGTTATAACCTGGCGCCCTCTCTTGCGTTTGCCTTGGGGGTTCCAATCAAGGGCTTAACACGTGACATTGGGCCGGTCCCTGCGCAATGAAGTGTTTCAAATGTATGGATAAAGTCATGGGAGTCACATCAACGTCTGTGACGGTCCTATTATGTTATATATTTCAGATCTGTCGGGACATTAATCGAATTAAAGTGTGCATGGAAACAGGAAGGACAGTAATTCTCTTGAATTTAGAGAGCCTCTACGAGAGTCTTTATGATGCTCTCAACCAGGTATGGATTGGCTTGACGTCAGTTCGTTTACCAGCCAAATTACATCCCAAACGTACTTTGCTAACATGTACACTCCTTGGTAGAGCAATATTGTCAACACTGTTACCATCATTAAAATTGTGTCTGAGCAATTCGTTTCAGCATCTTTATATTCCTGGTTTAAACATGATCTTTTATCCCCATATCGAGATCCCTTCTCCATCTGTTTGTCTTCATCAGCGTATTTGACCGGAAGGTTCGTTTCCATTTTGGAACCTACCTTTCTCAATTTCGTTTCCCTTTATTTGCTCTCCCATTAATTGACATCACAATAATTATCATTGCCTATTTGTTAGTCTGACATTGTTTCTTTTTCTGTTCAAAACATTTAGTACTATGTGTATTGTTATGGACAGAAGTTTGTTGATCTTGGATTGGGGAGCCATCGCGTCAAATGTCGCGTCGACGAGAACTTCAGGTTGGATTTGCCTGCTTATTGCTTGTTGCTTATCAGCCTACAGTCATCATCTAGATCACACTGGAATTACTTGTACCTAGACGTTAGGTTGATGTAATCCTTTTTCAAGAAACTGGAATTCCTGTTTAATACACTGCACAAACCAGACTGTGTGTTTTTTAGGAGCATGCGAGAGCTTTCTTCTAGTTTAAAGTTCTTTACTGTTGAATCTGTATAGATTCTGTAGAAATGCAGCGCCCAAAGGTACTCTGTAATTCGGCCAATACACAAAAATGCATTGGAACGACTATTATAGAGTACATGAAATACTTCAACCATTGTGCTGTTTCACTTTCTTTTAGATACATTTCCTGCGAATTATTTTAGCTGCCCCTCATTAATGTACCTGTATGTTAGGTCCATAATTGTAAAGTATATTGACTTGTTCTTTTGGTTTTTTGGTTTTTTTTTTTTTTTTCATAATAAACCATGCTGACAGGCTGATTGTGATTGCTGAAAGAGACGTTGTTTACAGTAAGTTTCCAATTCCTCTCATCAATCGCTTGGAGAAACATTATCTGGTGACCTCAGCAAGCCTCAGTTCAGCACAACAAGCCGTAGTGGATCGGCTTCTTGATTGGGTGACAAGATTTTCTCATGTCAACATCCCACTCCACCAGCAAATGAGGTACGTACTCACTGTAGCTGGTTTGTTTGATAATGCTACCATGCATTGCTTGGCAGCAGCGGGATGCCGTTCAGAGAACGTCAATTGCTCCAATAGATGAAGGCTATTTCTCTTCCAAAGGGTATTTTTACCTGATTCTTTTACGACTCAGAAAGGAGACGTTGATTTAATTACTGCTTTCCATTTTCTTTTTCCGTTAAGATACTTGCCAACGCTTTCATAATTAATTTTGTTGTTTGTGTTAACCTAGATCGATGTAGATCCCTGAAATAGAAATAATTCTCGTTTTGCTTTGCTTCCTGCAGGAAATATTCACCTGGTGACGCATTTGTTGGTTACCATGGTGATACTGCAGCATCTGTAGTGCTGCAAGTATGCAGCAACACGGACCACAATGAACAGCAAAGTCGGTCCAGTGACGAGAATTCCTTGGAGGAGGAGGTGTGCTAATAATATTTAATTATTATGCTTTTGTTAGTGTTCCTGATGGTATGAAGTTTATTTTCATTATCAAATTTTTGTCAGCATAGGCTAACAGCGATTAAGAATGATTGTGCATTTAGATTGTTCTTGGCATCATAGAGCGGTTTTCAATTGAGTGTCAAAAGCAATCTGGAATTGCTTTCAATTGGTTTTGCTTTACTACGCTTTGTGATTAGTTTAGAAAACTTGCGCCACCTACTCAACCAATTAGATACAAAACTAAAACCAATCGCGACTTGGTCATGTTTTCCCGCACTTGGCACCGATTACGTGTATTTGCTTCAAGTTCTCGTTGGTTCGTATCGTAGTTTACGTTTGTTGTGATTGGACATTGTAATTTATTTGGTTTTACCTGGTTTTTCCATTACAGGTTTTCAGGAAATCACAAGAACTGTTGTTACAGTGTGCCACACCTGATGCAGTTGCACGACTTCCATGTACACAGCTTGCTCAGCAAGCAGACAACCTGTGGGCGACTTACTTTACTATGCAGGAGCATTCAAGTTTGACAGCTTTCCTTAGAAATGTACTTACAACAGAGGAAAGAAGGTCGGGCAAAGGAACTTTGATACAGGTGGGTGCTGTGATAAGGAACCAGACTATTTACATGTACGGTGCATCATTATTTGTGATCAAGCTTATTTTTGTTATTGTTGTTCTTTGTGTCTCACTGAATTTTAAACACATTGAAACAATAAAAGGACTCTTTAATGCTGTAACATTTCTCTAACCCAAACCCAACTCGGCCAATGGCGCCTTACATGCAAAACCATATGACAACAACTATATCGGCACTAACTTTGCCGCCGTTACGGGATATTTCTAAAGGAAGATCATTGTAGGATGCTTTACGTTAGTTTTCTGTAGAGAAGATTACAGAGTTGGTAGTTAGAGTAACTCATGTCTCAGGATCACTTCACTTCACTTCAGCATTTCAAGAGTAAACAAGGAGAAAATATATTTTCTCTATCTTTATAAAGCTGTAGTTGATGTGGTCGAGGCCCATTCCTCTCCCACTAGTCATATCATTGTTGCTTAAACGTAGCTATATTTTTATGGCATCTGTCTGTCTGTAGGTGACAACTCACTCCAGGTTGCTGTCCTCAAATGATTTACAAGACATTTCAGTTACTACCTCCCTGCCATTGTCAAATGTTACATGTCTGAGTCTACAGCAGTTCCACACGGAACAACAGTTCTGCTCATCTGTAAGGTAAAGTGTACTTCAGCTGTTGACTGTACAGTGTATGAGTCTTATCAGAAGCCTATCAGCTTCTGGTCTTATTTTATGTAATAATTATGTAAATTCAACTTATTATTTCTCTAATAATCTTGAATGAAAACGTGTCTTTTCAGGGACTTCTTTGCAAAACTTGGTGGAAGAGAGGGATTGCTCATTGTGCAGTGTGATGCTGGAGATCTGAACTGCAACTTGATCCCTTGTGCTCGTCACTTGCTAGTGGAACAAAGGACAACAGCTGAACAAGAGTTCATAGAAAGTGTTGGACACGACCTTTCATCATTCGTCCATATAGTTCTGATTGTTCAACTCCCTCGTCTTGTTGGAGGCAGTCCAACGTTCACTGGTTTTCAAGGTGGGCGCTGGTTATCTGTTCACATAGACGAACTTCGCCCACCAACAGGTCAAATCCCAGCCATTCAGTTCATGGTGGACCGATCAGTCAGTGAGTTATTTGACGTGGCACCAAGCACCACACAGGGTGATGATATGGAAGTTGAAGAGGAACAGGAAGCAGGGACTGCAGACATTGACATGGAGACCACAGTAGATGTTTCCTCTAGGGATACCAACCTGGATAAAGTAGATATTGTCAGCCTATTGAGAAGTTGTGTTCAAGCAGCTGTTGCAAGAATTGATGATGAGTCGTGGCGTCAATCACGGTCAACACGCCGCATTGAGCTGATGTTGAGTCTTCTTCCAGATTGCATATCCAGTGGAACTGGTAATTAATATAGTGTACATCTTAGTGTGGGATGTGGGGTGACCTAATGTTTAAGGCATTGGACTCTGGATTGAATGGTCCGGGT
This sequence comes from Desmophyllum pertusum, assembly GCA_029204205.1. Classification (NCBI taxonomy): domain Eukaryota; kingdom Metazoa; phylum Cnidaria; class Anthozoa; order Scleractinia; family Caryophylliidae; genus Desmophyllum; species Desmophyllum pertusum. Next base: position 3,133,735 of record MU827779.1, on the reverse strand, counting down.
TTGAGCGCTAGCCAGGGTCATTGTGAACATTATTTTCTTGGGCAAGACACGTAACTGTTGCCGTGTCTCTCTCAAACCAGGAGTATAAATGGCTATTGGCAACTTGTTAGGGCAACCTGACAAAATGTTGGGGAGGGGGAGGGGAGGACGGGTAACATGCGATGGATTAGCATCCCATCCTGGGGTAGTATAGCAATACACCTAGCCGCTTCATGGTACGGAAACCAGAGTTAAGCACTGGCCAGTTGAGCCATGGCCACTATGCTCCGAAAAGGCTTTACTTTACTACTACTTCTTATGGTATTAGCCGAGTTAGGTTTATTTGTCAGTTGTATGAGAAAGTATTCTTCAGTCCTAGTCTATATTGCCAATTATAGGGTAGATGTTTTTCTCTCTCTAGATTTGTCATTTGCTACCATCTTGGCTCGTCGGATACACAAGCTTCTTCAAGAAAAGGACGAGCGGGCTGGAATCAAGGCAAGTGATTGGTTACGCTCGGAAGCTCTGAGTGGTGCGGGAATCCAAGAGAATGGGACATTTAGAAAAGCACTGTGGCAGAGGGTCTATTTATCAGTGATTCCAATCCTTTCTGAGGTCATTGCCTTCGTGGACCGTGATTCTAACCTGGAACTGGTGACAGATGAAGGTACCTGGTTGTCACGTCTGTGGATAGCACTTTTTCAAAGCCACATCATGGTAGAGCTTCGTTACGATGGCTTTTTGTCACTTGAAAGTGGCATCATAAGGGAACGTGTGCCAGTGATCACCTCTGGTCGTGAAAGGCAGGAGTTTGACGTACAGTTTCCCTTCTCGTGGTTGATCAAGGAAATAATTGATTCCATGTGGAGAGAGGCATCTAGCATTGCAGGTAAATCTTTGATATTATTTTACCAGACCTCCAGGTTGTTCTAAGAACATTCAGCACCTTAAACAGAAACAAAGCCCTTTCTTGAGTCCAACATTTTGGGCATCGATCACAATGTCATCTTTGGTGCAAGGCGGCATAAAATACACAAATGATACAAAGTGTAAGTATTGTAAAAATGTAAGAGTTATTAGAATTGTACATAGAATGTTAGGTACATAAGTTTCGACAGTTCTGGATGTGTTTTAAACCACATTAAGTTGTTTTTACATCAAACCTTTCGCCGAGTTTATAGAAGAAGACAAGTGGCCCCTAACAAAGAACATGGTCTGTACCTCGTTGACCTCTATGTTTCTCCAAACTCTTTTCCGAACAGTAGGGCTCGTAGCCTCAAAATCTCTCAGTTATAACTAGTAGCTAGGAGATTGGATATAGACAGGTGCTATTGAAAATTATTTTTTCGTATTATTTCACCTCGTCCATCGTCCCCTAAAGAGTCTGCAACTCACCGCTGTTTTGTTCTATCATTAGCAAGAACAAGTACCCCAGTTCAGCAGTGTTTACAAGACCTTGTTTGTGTTTCCGAAATGGGAAAGTTGCTTGAAGAAACTGAATATGAAGGATATGAAGAATCTGCAGTGATGCGTTATCTTCATGACTTTGTTCACATGGTCCACAAGCCAATAGTTCCTGAACAGGAACAGGTATGATCACGTATGTATTACATTTTGCGTCAAAAGTTATTACATTTTGCGTTACCGACGTTATTACATTTTGCGTCGCATCTTGATTACATTTTGCGTTACTTTTACATTTTGTGTTAGTTATTACATTTTGTGGCGTAACAATCCTTGTTCCTTTTTGGTTTATTATTACCTCTTTGGTGTTTTTCTACCTTAGTAAACTATTATTTTGAGTAGCTCCTTTAAGTCTGAGGAAGAATTAATCGATGTTATGGAAGAGGCAGTGATTTGCAATATCTTGGTACAGTGGAACCTCGATATAACGATACTCGATATAACAATGTTCCCGGTATAAACGATCAACATTTGACAGCCGGCAAATGTTACAGTAAATGTATGGAGAAAACTCCCGATTTAACGATACTCGATATAACGATATTCCCAATATAACGATCACAATCTGGCAGCCCAAACGTAAAATTTACCCCGATATAACGATAAAATCAATCATGGCGCGATGAAAAAGGAGGCTTAACACTTGAAAAGATATGACAATACTTTTTAAAATCCTTTAGTTCTCATTGCATAAGGACTTTAACGTATCTGTCAACAGCTTGTTACGATAGGGATTACAGTACATGAAAAATCAATTATTAACAATACCCGGATATAACGATATTTTTGGCTCTTTTCCCGAAAAATCGTTATATCGGGAATTCGTTATTACGATCTCCCGATATAACGATCTCGTTTGGTCAGTCCCTTGGCACATCGTTATATCGTGGTACTTTGGTCTCAGAATTGATCCACATGCCGCATAGTGTGCGCACTTAACCAAGACAATAGTGCATTCTGCACTAAAATTGTCACTAAGTGTTATTCTTGTTTATTACTTTACAGCTGATCAGTCAGGCCATTGTCACAGCTGCTCGTGAACTGCATGCCGAGTTGGATTCAAGCGACGAATTTGTTCTCACCATCTATCTCATCCATGTGGTGTATGATCGCATTGAGAAACGCTTGGGAAACTTTTGCCAATTAGTACAGACGCAACCAGATATTGTAACCCGTCTTCTGCAAGTTATTCCACCAAATGAATCGGAAATGGTAAGAATGTATATATGCTAAGGAAAGAAGAAAATGTGCGGGTCATTTCCTAAATGCTCGTGACCTGTATGCTTGTATGATTGTGCATTGACTTTACGAGGAAAAATTAGATCCTGGTGGCTTTTAAAGCTTTTGAAACTCTCAAGTGGCTAAAGGAAATTTAAATGCAATTGACTGTGTTCTTGGGAAAGACACTTTACTCTTGCATTTCCTCTCTCCTCGGTCAACTGTCAGGGCAACCTGACAAAATGCTGGGCGGTAACCAGCGTTGGACTAGCAATCCATCCAGGGGGAGTAGCAATACTCCTAGTTGCTTCATACTACGGAAACCGGGATAAGCTCCGGCAGTTGTGGGCTACTAGGCTCGTGAAGACTTTACCATATCATATTGTAACCAAACCCGTGTTACGTACATGTTTTCGTTGGCAGAAAGATACGAAAATGTAATACTAAACACTTTTAGGTTCTCGATGCAGTCGCCCTTCAGCTTTGCTTATCTAAACTTGAACCAAGTGCAGAGGAGTTTGCCGACCCTCAGACGCGCTTAGTATGGTGCAACAGGGTGTTGAGTATCAGATCCAGTGCTGACAACATGATCAGTAGTAACCTCTCACAGTACGGCCCTAAAACTGCTCACATTCTACATGATTGCAGGTATGTAGAAGATAAGTTACTGATTCAGCAACAAAAAGAAAAGAATCATATTTTGCACATAGACATTTAAGCGCAAGCTATTTATTTCACACAGGAAATTGTGAAACCAAAAATTGAAAGACTGCGTTTTGATGAAATGAATATTTCCTCGCTCGGTCCACATTTACTATTCTCTCAAGGCGAATGTGGGTGGTGTGGTGTTCTGATGACTGACGCCCACTTGTTACGCTTTTTAAAGGGGGTCCTATTTAAACATTCCCGTTATTTTATGTTTCTGCTGAATTGATATCTCTATCACCAGTGATTAACTTTAACACTCGTCACTTGGACCTTAATGTAACAGGTTTGATGGACGGTTTGACGTGTCTTTGACTTTCCTTGTCAGGTCCACTTGGCAGAGAGTGAGTGCTGTGAGACTTTTCATAGAACACACCTGCCCTGGCACATCAGCATGCCACCCTGCAGATATCAATAATGTTTTCAAACTGTGGAAGGTTAGTACTACGGACAGTCCAAACATCAACTTTATGCTACTGGGCCGGCTTGTTTAAAAGTCAATTTACGCTAATCCAAGATTAAAAATCAACCGAGGTTTTACTCCTCTTGTTGATACGTTTTTATCACCTGTTAATTTTAAGTCAAAATTTGAGATTAGTCGAAGTCTGAAATGAAGAACAATAAAACATACTTCTGTATTGACAAAACTGAATTCTAAATGACGCTAATCCTTGATCAGAGACTCGGGTTGAATCAGAAAATAGCATCGATGGCACGTTAGATTGAATTAAAAAATCATATTAAATTTGCTTAGTAGACATAGCGGAAATGTTAATGACTACAGTGTTCACTTACATTGTACTTGGCTACTGAGTACGAACACTGTTTTAAAGTGTTTTGTGAATCGTAGAACTTTGCCAGGGCAACAAGGGCAACAAGGATGCGCATCCATGACAAAGATGTCGTGAATGTTTTTGACACACCACCAGAATCAATGATCATCAATCCATGCAGCGCATCCAAAAAACGTATACAGAGAATGTGTTCTTTAAAACTACAATCACACTAACAGAAACAAAACTTCCTAACAGGCTTTGGGTGATGAGACAGACTTCACGAAACCACACACAATGCGGGTAATTGAGAAGTTTCTTGTGGATTGCAGTGAGGCTGTTAGCAAACGGTATACCAGGTAAGGAGGCAGAAGGCAAAAACAAAATGCAATTAAAATCTATGATTAGAGTTGTCATGCACTTTACTCAAAAGTTCGATACAGCTGTTCTTTGATCTTATTGAAAACAAAATGTATTTCTTTAGCCTGGGCCAAATGTGGATAAGAGCAGACGAGAGTCACTCTCGTTTGGTCGGAAACTCTCGTACACTCAGCGACTCTCATCCAATTTAAACCTGTTCAAATATTTCGTGAGAGTCGTCGAGAATTTTCTCCCATTTGTCTCGAGGTGATCATAGTCGATGAGAGTTGAAGCAACCGTTCACGAAAGCCAACTCGCAGCAACTCTCAAAACGTTTCGTTTACCCAATACTGTGGCAAGTACATGTAATTTTCCAGAATGTTGGCTTGGTTTGGTTTTGGTTTTACATTGCAATCCCCTGGTAATATTCTCCTGCTCACGTTTATTTGTGGTATTTAAGATCGGATCTTCTTCTTCACTTTACTGGTGCTCGATAAGCATTTATTGTTGCATTTTCTGTTCTACAGTTATGGTATTAACACCTGCCCTGTGTGCCTGGATGGTCTAGCTGGAAAGAACCCTGTTAAAATGCACTGTGATCATGTAATTTGTCTTGATTGCGTTTCTCAGTGGATCGAGAGAGAACGAACATGTCCTCTGTGCAAGCAAGACGTTCCTGATGACTTTAAAATATCCTCCACCAAGTCTATCAGGTACATCACAATAATCTTTATTCGATGAAGTACCTACGGGCCAAAAGATCCGGCTGTAATAACGGGGTGGCCGTAATACGGGGTAATTGTGGGGTCATTGTAAGTGTAGAACAAAAGCGACTGAACGGGCACTAAAGGCAACCTGAACAATTTACAGGAAGATCTGTAAACAGACACAAATTCGTAAAAACAATGAAAACCTGCTTATGAAAACCTGCTCATACGGTGTCATTGTGTCAATGATTTGCAATATTCAATCCATCGCCGAGTTTGGCCGTAATGCGGGTAAAATTACAAAGAAAATAGGCGTACGGGGATCGCAAAATCTGGCCGTTGGCCGTATTACGAGGTGGCCGTAAGGTGGGGTTCCACTGTACTTTGACGTTTACATAAAAAGTCCTTCTTTGTCAAAATAAATATAAGGAACGTCACAAGCTGACAAAAGGAAGCGAGTAAAACGTCCAAGAAAGGCATATCTACTTTGTAATAACCCTTTGATCAGGTCAATCCGGAGTAACAAGTACCATTTTAATGGTAAGTGGTAAAATATGAATGAAAATCATATATAAACTGCGGATAGAGAGTGTAAAGTGAAGAAATGATCCTCGCAGTTGTACCATTTTAAGTTGAAATTCCGCCTGAGAATTAACCAATTCTCACGCCTGAGAATTGACCAATTCTCAGCTGTTTTCCGTAATGCTGACGTGACAACTTCAAACTTTTCACATGATCCTCACACAATAACATACCAGAAAGGGTATTACAATCTACAATGTTGGATCTTCCAAGTCAATTTGAGGGACATTCTTTACCACAGCAACATTGGATGAGGGATAGGAGAAAATATTTCAACAGTTCTAGTCTTCCAGACTGTGATAAAAATCTGAGATTGGTTTTCAACCAAGAGAAGGATGTGAATGCAGGTTAAGTCGTTAAGACCCGGTGCAAATGCGTCAGAACTGATGCATAAATGTCCTTTATTTTCATGATGACGACGTTTTGGTCTTTGTATGTGGAACAAAACTCACTTAGCAGTGGTGATCCAGACATGCATACACGGTGGGGACCTGGGAGTAAAAAGGTGGGGGTCGCATTGAAAAAATACCTATCTGAAAAAATTAAAATGTTCACGAACCCCTCCCATGGATCTGCCCCTGCTTAGGTATAATTTCTACTAGCTATCTGTTACTACTTACTTACAGGAAAGCTGTTCAAGAACATTATGACTTCCGTCGTCGGTGTAACTCATTTTTCATGGAGCTTGTTTCATTGTTCTGTTTTGGTGCTGAGGCTGGTGACGGTGTGATGGATCCTGACCTGTTTGCCATGTTCATGAGTTATGTGATAGAAGCCAGTTCCAAGACTAAAGACTTCTCTCCCTTCCCAGAACATGGCATTGATGCAACGCCTGTGGTGAGATCGTTTCTGCTACAGCAGCTTTTGAGGACAGGGTTCGTTGAAAAACTTTATTTTATTTTTTTAAAGAAAACACGACTCTCTGTAATCTGCAAAACATGTTTCGGTTTTATGGAAAACCATCTTCAGTTGCAAATGATACAACTTACACAGGACAAGTATTTAATGTTAAGGACAAAAAGCGTGAGATCGAGGTGTTGCACCTGTTTGTTAAGGGATGGTTCATCCCGAACAATGCCTCCTTGACTTTAATTGGAAAGGCGAGGAAGCGGAATCTATGATGGAAAAACATTCCGGAGAACACAGTTGACAGCAAGTATCCGAAGATGTCTTATTTAGATGCTTAGTGCTTCGCCTTGTAAATGTGTGAGTTCTTATCAGTGGACAAGTGCTCACGTGCACGTGGAGAAAAATTCCTGTTCCTTACGAGTTGTATTGTTTGTCCACTGAAAATTTCTTGAAGTTAACAATGGGTTTCCTCAGCTATCTAATTTTCTTTGATTAGTGGTTTCCTTGATCTCACCTGCTCGACAGAAGACAAATTGTTGTATATAGCTGGTACTAAACGTTGTTCCTAACTGTGATTTTATTCAGTGACAAGGAAGCCAAAGAGCATTTATCCCACTATTTATCTGAGGCTCAAGGATTGAGACCTGAGATGGATCATCTGTTACAAGTCTGTCAACTATTTGTGCACTGTTGGGAGGTGAGCTATAAGCCCCCGCGCGCTGCAATTCAGTTCCCAAAGTAAACAATAAGACTTGCGGTGACTTGCATTGGGTGGCCAAACGAATCTTGCATTGACTTGCGTGCAAATTTGATGTCGATCAAAGTAAACGCAAGACATCACAAGTTAACGCAAGTGCGCGCAAGTCCTGACAAACATAGGCGCAAGGTTTCTTTAAAACACCTCAAAGTAAGTTGTCCGTGTATCATTTCATGTCATCTCCAGGTGCATATTCTCAACAAATTAAAGTTGCCAGGTGTAATATCATGATCTTCCATCAGTTACGTACTAAGACAATTATCTTTTGAAATCATCAGTGCAGCATTTGTGTGATTTTTACTGGCTCTGTCTATATATTTTTGCAGGACTCTCTTATCAGCTTGTACTCTAAGACCTCAGACAATTTGCTGGTAATGATAAAACTAGCTCAGCAACTTTGCGATGAATGTACTCCATTGTTGAGCTCAAGCTCGCTCCAACAACGCACACGGCACATTGATGTAGTTGTACTGGAAGGCGTGGCTAAGGCGCGCTATGCTTTAGCATTAGTTGCCGGGTTTATGTACAAAAGCACAGTGGAAGACGCAGGTCCTTGGAAGGATCGGCAAATTGAGAGAGAATTGCAAACCCTTTTTGAAGGGGTCAGGAGAATGTGTTACAAGAGTTTGAGCCCAGTTCCCCGAGTGTACCTCCTCAAACAGCTGGTGAGGAGGTTTGGTGTGGAATCCATTCATGTTTTGTGTGGAATAAAGGAGTTTGAGTGGATTGTACCTCCAGAGAGCAGGGACAAACAGGTAAATGTCGTATATCCCTCGATATATGCTTTAGATGCTAATCTAAACCAGCCGAGCGCAAATTCGACGGCTTTTACAGGGCCTATGTATGGGTGTATCGAAGACAAATCATATTATACATGAATGCGGCTTGTGACATAGATAATGGTCACCGTAATAGTTTACCATTGCCATAGTAGTGGTAAGATTTTTCATGCATCTTTATTTTAAGAGGTTTTTTTTCTTCCTTGTCCCGTTTTTTTTTCTGTTTGGAGTAAGCTGATTTTATTTTCCGTCTCCAGCAAGAGGATCTTGTTCCTGATAGGTTTGTAGTTTACGGAGAAGATTACAAAAACTTCAGAGAATCCATGGCTAAGACCGTTCTGAGTGGTACAGGCAGGGAGTTAACTAAAGCGCTACAGGTACGACAAGCCGTTTCTCAAACTCATTAATAATTAGTCAACACGAAAAATTGCCTTTGACCCACACCTTTGACTTAGGGTCACAGGTGACAAAGGCCTTCTTTGCCACCTTTGACTGCAGATCAAAGGTGACAAAGACCGTCTTAGATACATATAGTACACCTTTGACCTTATTCGAAGGTGGAACAAAGGTGCCGCCAAATTTGACTAATCAAAGCTGTTACTAAATTTGACGTGCGTCAAATGCTTGCCAAAGGCGATATCAAAGGTGTTGTTTACCTTTGACCGCTGTGTCAAAGTTAGTCGTCCATCTTTGTCTCACCTTTGACGCGAATCAAAGGTGAGAAAAGCCACCTTGTCGTGCAGTGAAGTTAAAACAAAGGTAATCGTAACCTTAATCAGCATAGACATTTACCATTTATTTCTCCGTTTACTCCTCAGTAGTTTTACGGTCTCGAGGCAGTGTATCAGTCCGTTGCCGTCGTAATTTGAACTCTCTTTTCAGTGTTTGGAAATGTGATGAAACACGAATCTCGAGTTTGACATATTACGTGAACATCAATTATCTGGGAAAAGTAGAGGATATTAAATAAAGGAAAATACAAGCTTCAAAATAGGCCTTTATTTAATAAATATTGGGTACTGAGTAAATTATGAGTAAACACTGTTCTTCCTATAACCAGAGACCCTACTTAAATTGGTTCTAACGTAGTAACATCTGGGTGGTCAATGACAGTAGATTTGCTGTTATAATTTCAGGGTACTGTCTTGCCACCAGTGGTAAGGGATGTCATGATCCTGTTGTCTGAATACCGTGAAGTGACCACTTGTTATGGTTTCACCTCCACTCAACGACAGCTCTCTGCAAAAGTAAGTGTCCGGTAATTGATTTATTTTTATTAACCTAAAATAACCATGTTATTGAATGGTTTAGTACACAGATGTAAGAAGGTTGGTCACTGTTGATATTTTAACCCTATCAGTCTACACCTAAATACTAATGCTCGTTAATTACTGATTGTTAACGTTAGTTCTCAGAATTTCACTAATGCTACGTCAGTACGTGAGCAAAACTATCCCCGAGTTGACCAGTGAGTTGAACAGACCAGTGATAACAAAAAAACCGGTCTGCTAAGCAATATGTTGATGTTATAAGCAGGGAAATTAGATTTTGATCACTCTTTAGTATCAAAGGGTTGATTAAGCTATCATCAAAGATATGATGTGTATAAATGTTCTCAAACTGTGTTATATATTTGTGCATTGGTAATGTAGACAATTCTAGGTTTGTATGGCAGTTTAACGTTTGCGATATCATTTATAAACCTTGCTTGTTTGGGGAGATCTTATATTGATCTGTTTGTATTTCCTGCTAAACTAAAGTTTGAGTCAGTATTCTCATCAAACTGTTGGCTTATCTCTTTGTTCTGTTTTGCTGAATCAGGCTCACCAATGTTTTCAAGAATTTCTAAATGATGACGCACATCTCTCTTCCAGGGTATGTTTTAAGCCTTTTTTTTTTTTTCAAGTTTTTAATCTGTCTTAATCTTACCCAATATTGGCCATCCGTGTTCCTATTCAGTTTGTTATTACTTCGTTGTTGTTTATATACCTTAGTAAACTATTATTTTGAGATTTCATTCAATTAGAATGTAATTTGGTAAATCGCAAACATTTTCTCAAGATACCGTAACATGCAAGTAGCTCCTTTAAAAAAGAACGTCTTGTCTCTGACCTTATCATCGTGACGTTTTTGCGGGATGAGATATGCAGCTGTTTATTTCTAGTATATGTTTCAGTTAACTTTTTCCTTGATGCTTTCAGGCCCAACCTTTTGCCCTCCAACTTCTAAACAACACTCAAGGTGCTGCTGGATTAATAGGAGTCCGCGTAGCTCCTGGTCGCCCAGCCCTGGAACAGAACCTGGCAGAAATTGTCATTCACACTACAGCAGTACTACAGTGTATTAATCAGATGACTGTGTGTGAACCACTGCGACTGCTTATGGACAGTCCTGCAACATTGATGGTACAATTAATATCTTCTAAATAACGAAAACTGTGCCCTTTTTTCCGTTAATACTTAGCTGTCAACACGCCAAAATTTGATCGTAAAACAATAGACAACATGGTCACATTGCTCCTAGGCCAAAAAGGATAACAGGTAGTAAACGAAAATAAAATATATTCACAACGCAGCCAAAGTTTTTTCAAAGTTGGTTGACGTTTCGACCAGTGTCATTGGTCATCTTCAGAGTAGGTTCATCCTTAGTGGAGGCCAACTCTCCTCGTTGTCCAAGAGTTGTAGGTAGTGTTTATAACGGCTCCACAGAGGTAGTTAATTAATGTTTTGCTCAGGTATTCTGCCATAGCTGCATAGCTGAGAATGATGAAAGTGACTATTTAATTGAGAAATAGAACGTACTGATCGTTTGGGAGAGTACGGAGTACGAGAAGTATTTCCGCATCTGTTTCAAGCTCTCCCAGACTGTTACGAGTGTTTCTACAACTATAGGACAAAATGTATACTATTTCGTTTTAAGAAAATAACCCTATAGAGTTAAAGGGTCGGAGTGTGTATTTTCTATTTTTTAATGAAAATTGTTTGATATGGCTTCATTCTTTTATGTCGTAGAATGCCTTTTTTCCTACAATGCCTGATGACAACCTTCAAGAAGCAATGGCAGGAATGCAAGAGAAGACTGGGAGCTGGTATCGTAAGTAGCTCAACCTAGCTGTGCAGTTCAAAATATTGTGTTGTAAATTTTCAATGAATGGTTTGTTGTGATAATACTGTGACTTGTTGGTCTTTCTTGCAGAGTGCCCAAAAGGACATCCCTACTACATTGGAGATGTAAGTAGTACTCACGACACCGTAAAATGCCGGTATTTTATTATTAATAACCCGTGGGCTTATCTTTGTTCAAAATGAATTTTTGGTGGGTTTATTTTCGGGGGTAGGGGGGATGGCAAGCTTATTATGGGGGTTTATTTTACGTTTCAAAAATCTTTGAACTTATATTTGGAAGGGATTTTGCTTCTGAAAAATTGTAGGTCCATACAAGAATACCGCACAGCAATACAGTCGTCAAATGAACATCTCAAGTCTCTCAGCATAAAATACGAAACAAGCTCTATGATAGGAGGTTTATAATCGGAAGGATTTGTGTGTCTGTCATTAGGCGGGGCTTATTTTCGGGGGTGCATGTCTTGTTATCGGAATTTGACAGTATTTCACTGGAGTGGTTTCTCTTGAATTTTGTCAAATTGAAAACGATATTCCTTCCTCCGACCTGTGTGCGAAAGGTCATGGGTTCAACTCCTGCTAGGAGAACTCGAAATTCTTTTTCCCGAGTAGCTTTTGTCAATGACTGAATAATATCTTTCTCATTGCGATATTCTTTGTTGGTAATCTCCTATCTTGAATGGTCAAATCACATGCGAAAGTATCCACCAATAATTACCATATTTTGACAGCTCACAAGCTTTCTGGAGAGCACTTTTTGCTCCCATTGTCGCGAAGGACTGTCTGATGAAGTCTCTCTTTCCTAAGCTTAGCTGCATAGCACGGAGGCCTCTACAACCAGCGGCTACTCATACTCAGGCCATAGGAGTATCACCACTCCCCCAGGCTATTTACTCTTTGGCATTATTGTAATTACACACGAGGACATTAACCTCTCACCTTTTGGATCTTGAACCCAACACTCGAGCCACCCATTTAGAATCTAAACCCAAATCCCTATTTCTTTCAAGTTACTTTAATATTTAATGTACGTTGACGTGTGCTGGACGAAACAGTTCTCAATGTATTTTATATAGTGTGGCCGACCAGTCGAGGTGAAGGTTTGTCCTGAGTGCAAAGTCAATATCGGTGGAGCTGGATATAACCTCTCTCAAGGAAATACTATGGCTCAGAGGTTTAGTACTTGCTGTATTTTGTTTTACACATACTTTTTGTTAGCGGTAAACTACATTGCATAGTGCTCTTTATTGCTTGTAACAGATCAATGAGTGAAAACTAATCCTGTTACATGAAAGAGACCGTGGATTCATTTCCTTCTTTTCTTTCCTTTCTTTTTCCTTCCTTCCTTCCTCCCTTTCCTTCCTTTCTTCCTTCCTTCCTTCCTTCCTTCCTTCCTTCCTTCCTTCCTTCCTTCCTTCCTTCCTTCCTTCCTTCCTTCCTTCCTTCCTTCCTTCCTTCCTTCCTTCCTTCCTTCCTTCCTTCCTTCCTTCCTTCCTTCCTTCCTTCCTTCCTTCCTTCCTTCCTTCCTTCCTTCCTTCCTTCCTTCCTTCCTTCCTTCCTTCCTTCCTTCCTTCCTTCCTTCCTTCCTTCCTTCTTTCTTGTTTCTTTCTTTCTTGACAGAGAGACCGTGTTTCATCATTTCCATCATTTCCAAACACCGAAGAGAGTTGAAAATGGAAATGTGATAAAACACTGTCTCTTGTGTTTGGTAGATTACCTCTAATTCTCTTGTGGTTTGTAGGGCTGACCGCACCATGACAGGTCACGTACTTGGCCATCCTAATGCCAGGCCCAGAGTTCTTGCTCCGGAGCGGAACTTATCGCCTGTAGTTGTTGGTATCACAAGGATTCTTATGCACTGCGCTATGATCGAGGGAGCCTGCCGGCAACCACAGGTAAACGTTTGAATAAACCGCAATTTAAACTTTTTAATTAATATTTATGGCGTAATTAACAGTAAGATAGATTTTTGTTACCTTTTGTAACAGATCAATGAGATCAATCACCCTAACTTTTGTTTTGTTGTGTATCTATAGTTAAGCCTGTTTGCACATAAGCGAAACTAGCTCGCATTCAGTCGCAAATATTTTCGTTTTGTTTACTGGCCGCTTGCATTTATATGGAAAACGTATTGCTATATTCCGTTACGTTTCTGTATCGTTAGAAATTCTTTTGATTTGTTGTTGTCGTTGTTTGTTTTTTCACTTTCAATATTGTTTCTTAGTTAATAACCGTTCTATCCTGTTTGTCACGGCTTTTCGTAGGACATCTCAACCCTCATCAATCCCAGAGTTCCTCCTGCGGCGTTGACACGCTTTTTATGGGATCACCTGCGTCTGGATGTAGAAACTCTCGCCAAAAGCCTGGGAAGGAGTATAGATGATACGTTGGTTTGCATCCACATGGTACTGGTACAAATGACCGCACATGTCTCAAATGGTGAGTTCAGATACACTTCCAAAAACAGAGGGAAATTTGAACCCCAGGCCAAACGTGGATGGAGTTGTCGAGAATTCAAACTCTCTCTCTCTCTCTGTTGACCTAAAAACAGAAACTCTCATTGTCTCATCGAATTTGAACCTGCTTAACTTTTCCTTGAGAGTATTCTAGAGTTTTCTCTCGTTTGGCCCGAGCTGGTTATAGTCGCTGAGAATTGCATGACGAAAACTCTTGTGAGAGCCAACTCTCGTTCTTGTTTGGCCCGGACTTGAGGATCTGTTCATTTGTTGTGGAAAACTGCAGCTAAGGCTAACTTAAGACTAGCTGAGTTGGTGAGCGCTCTGATTCAGAATTTAAGATTGATTCATGAGGCTGACTGCACTTGTTTTGGTTCTTTCATTATGAAATACCCAGAGAGCAATTAGGATAGGATTGACGAGGTTGTTGTAAGCCAAGTTGAGCCATACCTCACAAACAATCAAATACTCTGTGCACTGAAGCTAACATGGCCAGTAAAATGACACTGGAAATTGATTATAGCGGAGAGGGTTGGCATGATATGAAATCACAGAATTGTTTTGTATTATGGTGGGTCCTGAGCGAGTACAATAGTAATGACTGTTTCCCTTAGTAAATGGAGTAACTATACGCTTTATTATCTATCAATTTTTTTGGACACTTTTTTAATGACACTTTGATACCGACTTTTTATTTTAGCGCAACAAGCTGTTAATGTAACCTATGACTTGAGATCTAAAGAGTCTCGGAGAGATTGGGAAACAGCCTTCAATGCCAGTGTGGTGACTCCAGTGTTGACGGTATGCCCGATGATTATTTCGGTTTTGTTTTTAACCTTTTACGTTAGTTCAGCCATTAATTTGACATTCTTTTCGTTAAGAACTTTGAAGAGAAGATTCAACGTTGTTTGCAGTTGTTGGTCGGAGACAAGCGACTTGGTAGGTTCTGTCATTACTAACTTCATGTATGCATATTAAACCAGGCATTTACCAGTGATTTGTCCTCACTATCCTCACATTAATTGAACTAGTCTCGTCATGCAGTCATTCCTCGTTGGGGCGTAGGGAGCAGAGATTATGTGACAAGTCAAAGAATCGTCAGTACATTCTGGCATTATGTTTTAAAACGGCTTTAGAATATTTAGGAAATTTTTCTTTGTGATGTTGTAGCTATTTTATTTCGAGGACCCGTTGAAAATCCCTGTGACAAGCTTTTGTCGTTAGAGATTTATTGCTTATTACTATCGTTATTTTTGCAACAAATCGTCAGAAAATATTGGCTTTTAAACAATTCCAGACACAAAATTCTGGTGATCGTATGTAGCTGGATTCGGAAGGGCGATCAACATTGTCTTGGTGTGCTACCAAATTCTCAGAACGGGCAATAAATGAAATGTATGGAAATCATTAAGGATATTGTAACATAATTGATATTGGAACATTAAGCCGTTCTCCTAGCTTTCTAATGTTCAATACCATTCGTCTATCTTTTTGAAATGAAGTCGATTTGAAGCGTGTGTGCAGTCCTGCCAGTAATGAGATTTGATTCCTTCTTCAGGTAATAATCCCCTGATGCGTCAGCTGTACGAAGTAGACGTCCCTTCTGAGACCCTGACTAACAGTGTCCCTCCCACATGCCCGCCCTGTGGAGGTACCGCACTCAGGTCACTCTGGATCACTTCTCGCACACCTTTCAACAAGAGGTGTTGTCTACTGATTCTGCGAGGAGCAAAGTATTAGCGGAGTTTTTACGTCAGGTAAACCAACTCAAATTACAGTCAGTCGTCACTTATGTCAGCTGTTTGATGCACGGGAAAGGTGTAGAGTTAAATTCAAACCTGATTTCTGTGCACTGTGCACAGTCCATTATGTGACTTATTCCCTGTTCACACCAATACTTACTCTCATAGTGTCTCTCTCCACTCAGGAGTACAAATGGGTACACCGTAGAACTGTTAAGGTAACCTTACAAAATGCTGGAGCGTAACCTGCGATGGGGAAAAACAAAAACCGGCACTTGTGAGGCTTGTGGGTCGCTGGCTCGTGAAGACTTTTCCTTTTTTTACCTAACCTACTTGCTTACTGAGGCTTACTGACCTGAAAATTCCCATAATGAAAACTACAGTTGTATGAAAATAAGAAAACGTCCTTCTTGTTTTTAATATCCACAGGAACATAAACTCCGTGCTCTCCGCTTTCTGCCAGATATCGTAAAGCTACAGCGCCTTCTCATGGACAAATTCCACCGTCGAATTGACAGAACAGAAGCAGAACGCATCAAAATACGAGATTTTCTCCGGAAGATTCCGTCCAGTAAGTCAACCATCAAATGATGGATTATTTACACTACTATACCGCAAAATTCCGATATTAAGCCCGAAAATAAGCCCCCAAGAAATCCTTCCGATAATACCCCCCAACCCATTTTCAGACGCAAATAAAACTTCCATTACAGTGTATATGTTTGTATAACACTGAATATTTTACGTCTTGTTCGCAGAAGACGAACTCAAATCACTGATAGCGAGCTTCAACATTGCGTGGAACCATGTGCGGCTAAGTCTTGACCAGCAAGGTATGTTTGGACATTTGATCAGCCACACCCATTTATAAGTAATTCATTTGAGAAAACAAATGCCCTTTTGGTTGGAAACCCTTCTCCGAAGATTGCCTGAGCCGGTGGTTGCTAAGTAACAAGCTGACATGACATTTTTTGGAGTTGGACAATAGGAATTAAAAACCCTTTGGGTACTTTCTAAGGATTCGACATAAAAGGCACCGTACTGAAGGAGGGTGACTTTTATTAGATCGTCAATTAAATGTATGATTGATACATCCATTGCTCCCTTGTCCTTGTCTTAAAACAGGGCATCTTCGTCCCCCGAGGGACTTGTGCGAGTTGACCATGGATAACACGCGTCCTTTGGCTGTTCTTCTGCCCAGTACCTCAGGGATAGGTATCTGCTCCACAGCCCTGGTATTTTTCCTCACCACCGTACATAACGAGTTCATCGAACGATATCAGAATTTGATTGGCTGTAAAGTGAAGTAAGTATGCTTGTGACGTCACAATCAACTACATCTTAATATGGCCAAAAAATCTCAGTTACACACCGGAGATCTCACATTGGATCTGGAATTTTTTCTGGGTAACGTACTTTATACTTCTGCCGTCTCGACAACCTCGCGTTTTCGTTCGGCTCTCTCGTTGGCAATTACCTATCTGGTGTTTTTCTACTTTAAAAAGCAATTAGTTGTAGGTTCCTTCAATTTGAAGGCAATTTTCGATGACAGTTTCTGAAAGAACATGCCACAAGAATGCTGAAACTGAAAAAATATCTGAAATATGTTGATCCAATCAAAAGTTATGGTGTATTGAAGTTTGCATTTTCCGCCATTTTGTTACTAAAAATAGCTCAAAATGGCGGAAAATGCAAACTTCAATACACCATAACTTTTGATTGGATCAACGTATTTCGGATATTCTTCAGTTTCAGCATTCTTGTGGCATGTTCTTTCATTTTCCCGCCAAAAATTTCGCGAAATTTGAAAAACAAAAAAACATACGATTTGTTAGAATGTCGAGTTCTATATTATTGTAAAATTTCAGGTAGCCTGCATCAAAAACGTGAAAAATTGGAAAAAATGACTTAAAATTCCTCCCACTGGTCAATTTTAAAGATTTGAAGTTTATAGTAGTCGCACCGTGTCTATAAATTGCTTTTCTTCAACCCCAAAAAAATGAGAGGCCAGTTTTTATTTCATCGGTAACTTTCCCAGCTGTTTTACAGGAAGTGCAGATTATTAATTGCCTCGAGTAAGGATAAACTATGATCATGCTAATGACCTGTATAACTTTTTAATAAACCTGAAAATTCACACTGGCGAATTATATGTATTATGTTTTCTCAGTTCCCTGTTTGTTGATCTCTCGACTGAATGATCAAAGCAATTTTGTTCCGAATTTTGTCTTCTAAGAAATCGAAAAGTGCGAGTAAAAGCTTCATAGAAGTCGTCGTTTCGCAAACAATACACCCACGGGTTGATTGCCGATGAAGGAAACGCGACCGCTTCGACAGATGTCCACACCAAGTAGTACACCGAGTTGTGAGATACCTTTTTTGCTAAAATAATATACACAGGCAGTGACTAGACTTGGCAACCAGCAAACAACAAACAGCCCAACCACGATGCTAACTGTCTTGGCAGCTTTGAAGTTCCTTTTCCGTTTTTTAAAAGCTTCCTGATTTTGTAAAGTACTGTTAGTTATTATTTTCTTGGACTGCACTGCAGCGGCTTTTACAATTCGAATAGAGCAGAATACGATGATGATCATGGGTATCAGCACGGTTATGATTGTAAAAGAGATATACAATGTTGATAGGACTGTAACATCCTTAACCAAGAACCTCGAGCAGGGGAGAACCAAGCACATGAACCAAACAGTGGCTATAACCACATAACATCCTCTGTTAGTGACAATGTCTTCGTAGCGGAGAGGATGAAAGATGGCAATATTCCTGTCCAGAGTAACGCAGCATAAGTTAAATGTAGTAGCCACTGTTGTGTGGATCCAGAGATAGTCAATAGCGTAACCATAGGTTTGCACATAAGTATCCGCATTAAAACCCAAACATCTGAATGATATCCACACTGGGTCTATAACAAGTCCTACTAAAAAGTCCGCAGCCGCCAATGAAGTTAGGAACAAGTTTGAAATTGTTCTTAGCGACCTATTTCTGGCGACCAGCCACAAGACAACCGCGTTTCCAATTATGGTCGCCAAACCCGCGAGACCATACCACGTTGATAAAGCTATCTTTGTCGTCATGCTCATCTCTTCCCCATTACAACAAGCACTAGTGTTGTTCATGTTTGCTGTTTCGAAATATTTGCTTGGCTGTTAGCGGCCGTAACTGAAATAAGCCGCAAATTGTTTTCCTATTTTATTTGGAGGAATGACATTTTATGTCGGTAACTGTCATTCTTCTGTTGAGCCACACAGCAGCAGCATGTTGTCATCACGAGTCGCCGCTGTTTCGTTTTTTTTTTTTTTTAACTTTTTTGTTTCGTTTGACTCCTGCTTGTTTAATTATTCAATGATGAGCTTTGCACTTTCAAAAGGTAGATAAGAGAATAATATAATAGTCAAAGCCGCAAAAGAATTAACCCCGTTAAGCCATATCGATATCATCGAAATGAAAAATCACACATGCAGGTGAAAATGCCGGCAGGTGGAATCAGGCTGCGCATGCAGCGGTCGGCCCAACGTCGTTCCCATGGTCCTCTCTCTTCGGAGCCCCGGTTGTCACGTGTCAACCAAAATTGGAAGGTTTCAAGAGTCTCAGGGAAAGTAGTAAATATATCTTATTAACCAAGCACGAGGCCTGAGGGCCGTACTGGGAGAATATCGGCCCTAGGTCTTGACAGTACGGATCGAGCGCAGCGAGGTCCGTACAGAAAAGACTGAGGGCTGATATTCTCCCAGTTCGTCTCGAGAAAGCTTGGTTAATAAGAGTATGTGCTTAACAATAGCTGTGGAAATTAAACCATAACAATGTAAGAAACATTTCCCGGTCCGATACTTAGAAAATATCGGACCGGCAATAAAGCATTCTGATTGGCTGATTTTTAGTTATCGGCCCTCTCAACTGTCTGTCGTGTAATAACTGCTGTTATTATTTCCCTATCATTAGAGACCTGCTTCACATACAGTTACAAGACGTAACAAGCTCACAACTGATCTCATACCACACCGAGAGAGATCTCCTACCTCTCATCCTGGCACAGTGTAACTACTCTTTTAGAAGTGGGTCGGGGAACTTTTGGTTTCAGTACAACTGGGAAGCCCTGGAAAGACAGCTGATTGACAGGTTCATAAGGGGAAGACCGCTGATTGATTTCAAGGTAAGCTGTATCTTCAAGTATATACGGTAGGACTTCTTTTACTAGTTTGTCTTGTTTGGTTTCATAAGTCAACATTTGTTTCGTCCAAACCTCCAAGATTGTTGCTACATTTGAACCATTCTACAGGAAGTGTAGGCTTTCGAAAGACATTTTTAATTCTTCCTTTTTACATAACTTTAATGCACTTTATCATAGGATGAAAGGTTTGCATTCAGCAAAGACATCCAGTTGGACTCTGTATTCGCTTCAGTGAAAATGAAGGTTCGACCACAGGTAAAACATTCTATTTTATCAGAATTTCCTTTTCCTCCTTCACACAGCAGGTTTCATCGCACCATTACCGCCAAGAAAAGCGCAATGAACCAATCAGAGTTCATTGCAGAAACATGTATCCGGTGCCAAGCGCGGGAAAAGTCACGTGAGCCAATTCACGAAAATGAAAAAGGCGCGTGTGTTTACTACCTTAATACAAACATAAGAGGGAGTTTGGGAGAATTCGTAATTTTATGAACAGATTTAACAGAAGTACTTCAGAATTCTCCCAAACTCCCTCTCACGTTTGCATCAGGTTATGTAAGCATAAAGCGGCCATTTTCTATTTCTGTTGTAAAATAAAGCCTGCAAAATGCTACGTACACGTGACGTCATACCTCTGTTTACGTAAGCTGATCTAAACATTCTCGTCCCCAGAGGCCACGATGCTTTTGGTCAGCACCAAGAATCGAGACCTCTGGCCGGTCCCAATTTGTTGAGTATGCTCAGAGTACTCGTTCTGTATTCTCAGCCAATCAGATTTGTCAGATTTGACGGTTAGTCCGAGATTCGCGGACTTCCGGTTTTGGAACCGGCCAGAGGTCTCGATTCTTGGGGCTGACCAAAAGGATCGTGACCTCTGGGGACGAGAATGTGATCTAAACGGTTACGCAACCAATCAGAGCGCCCGTTATATGACCAAAAGTTTATAAAAATTATTTATTTCTCTCAGGTTTCTTTGAGTTCAGCAGTGAGCCGTCAAATCCTTGGCGAGTTTCGCTCTCTAACAGACATTTGTGACGTGTTGTCATCTCTGGACATTGCCATTGGTTTTCCTGTCTTCCACCGGTGGATCACCTGACATGCTGCTTAATCACTATCTACAGCAAGTACTGCGTATGCCTCCACAAAATAGTCTTCGCAGTCTTAAGGTATAAAATCCACTCAATCTACTCTTACTTGCACGAGGAGTGTTATTACACTCTGCAAACCTTGCAATAGTTGCAACGTTGCATCGTTAGCAACCTCGTCCCCAGGGCCATCTCCGCTTTCAAAATGGCGGGTGGGCGCGAAGAAGACCTGGCGAAGAGCAGGTGACGTGACCACAAAATTAGCCAATCGCGAGCCCGCCGCCATTTTGAAACACATCAGAATCTCCAATATTTTTGGAGACACGTGACCTGCTCTTCGCCAGGGTCTTCTTCGCGCCCACCCGCCATCTTGAAAGCGGAGAAGACTCTGGGGACGAGGTTGCATCGTTAGCAGCGCTGGTTGCAACTCCAGATATGTTGATTGCAGGTATCTTATGCTAGACTGAAAATGTTTCATAAAACATGTGTCGAAAACACAATTTGCGATGCAAGTTACATGAAAGATTATAGAGGATATTACACGGCGGCGCGAAGATATGAATT
>MU827779.1:3082410-3107410 GCA_029204205.1 Desmophyllum pertusum | reverse complement strand
AACAATAAACAGCAAAATCATATTAACACAAGCTTCGAATCGATGTTTAATTAATTCCCAAGCCCCTTTTGGTTACTTATTATTATTTTAAATTGCTGGCTGGGAAACAGACATTTTTATCCAGCTGGCTGGGAATTTCTCTATATCAGCTATATGTGTCATGCTGGAAAAGAGGAACAGATATATTTTTCCTAGCAACGCAGAAGAACACCTGGAAATGCTTTTATATCATTTATTTTCATTTATCTTGGTAAAAGCCCCAGAGCGAAAAAAAATAATACACAGTCGATACACTTGAAATGAAATCTCTGATATTAAAGCGCCCTTTGCAGCCAAATGACTAATATGCTGCACACCTCTAATGAGAACCAAGAAACGGTCGAGCAAGAAAAAAATGCCCCTGAGTCCTCGAGCGAGAAACACGCAAACAATACCCAGCATACTTTGCCAAGCGCCATCGTGATATATCACGGCAGTTGGCTCAGATATTCCGGACAACATTCTCGATTTTTTTTCTCGCTAACACCGGGATTACGGGTATCGTGACAGCCTCGTACCCAGACGTCTCTCTTATTTACAAGAAAATGGACGGGGCGCGCAAAGGAAGGAGGGAAGGCGAAAGGTCGCGAGACGTCTGGCAGATTTTGTTTTCAAAATGGCGGGAGTTTTAATGGCGGATTCCGAAATTTTTAAAAATGAGTACAGACCAGTTAATTTTGCTTATCTTGAAAACAAAATAGCATGTCCCCATCCAGCATGCAAAGAAAACTCAGTTTTCTTAAAAAAAAACAAGAACCCCTGAAGGGATTACAAGCGGCCGATTTCCCGGGGGGGGGGGGGGGGGGGCACTCCCTTATTTTCGCTATATAGGAACGTGCAGCTGGACAGGGTATGGTTTTTGAGCATTTTGGTCTGGAACAGGGTATACCAAAAGGCATTTTTGGGTATCAGGGTATCAGTTTCCCAGGAGTTGGCATGAAGATCGGTAATTGATACTCTGGCATAGGGTAGATGAAGTAGTCAGACGAAAAGAAACGCGTAGGAGTGTTAAAAAAGCTTTACAACTACAACTCGCAGTGCTGCTTAGTAGTTTAGCCTTTCGGGTTAGAAAGAAAATCGTTAAGAATCGTCCGGAATAGGGTATCTTTTTTCAACATTTAGGGCCTGTTTACATGGAGGGAGGGTGACCCGGGAACCCGGGTCACCCTCCCTCCATGTAAACAGGCCCTTAGTCTGGAACAGGTTCGCAAAATTAGGGTTGTTATAGCCCAGCGGCACACCCCCACCCAAATTTTTTGGGAGAACCCCCCGGGCCAATTTCACCTTGAAGGGAGAAAGAACAATGCACCCATCCACCCCCTCGGTCAGTTTACTCTGAGGTTCTCCCGCCAAATCTAAGAGTCAACTTCGAACCTGCGTGACGAAAAACGTGACTGGGTGATGCAATATTTTGGCTAGCGTAAGTTTGAGCTTAGGTCAAGTTTACTGTGTAGAAAACTTTAGCTAATGTCAATTGCATCATAATCAACAAGGGCACAGATGTGTTTTCGCTCAACGTGAAAATAAATTGTGAATGACATATATGCTGTGGAATTGTGTAAGAAAAACTGTTATGTTTTTGGGACCGAGTTTTATCGTTCGTTTAATGAGGTAGGGCTAGCGACATGAAAAAAAATAGGCCCGCGAGGCGTGCTCATGGCTACTGCATTTTTTACTCAGAGAATGCGCATACATGTAGCCCATGAGCCGATTAAACGAAATGGGTTAGGGACTCTCACGATTTCAATCAGTAAGTTATATTTTTCTCTACCCAGCAGTCATGAATCCACATCATCCCTTTATAACATGTATACTAGACATACTAGATATAAATATTTCCACGCCAATGGCTTTCGTTAACTCTCACCAGACCTCTCAATTGATAATATAGGTCAAGACTTCGTTCTCCGAGTTGTCGCCGTTGAGGATAGTGCAGCAACTTTGTTGGTTTTGTTATTTTTTTCTTTGGTGTATTGCATTTGATAACCCTAGCCCTAAGGCAACATCTCTTGCTTTGGCTAACCACACTAAAATAATCAGGCCCGTAGGGCGAGGGATGCGACAGGTGCGTCCGTGGACCGATGGCTGAAAATAAAGTGAATGAAAAGCTCTAATTCGCTAACTGGTGTAGTCTGGAAATGAAGCCTGAATCAACGAAGATAACATCGAAGGTCCGCCATTTGTAGATTTGCTGGGTGACATATTAAATTTTGGACCAGATCTTGAGTTTCTATAAGCTGAATTTAACGTTAACGATAAATTCGACCTAAAACCCTCATACGGAATTTTAATCCCCAGGCTCTATCAAAATGAGAGAAGACTGGGTACCCCAATAATGAACTGCAAAAGGGCTCAGCATGTGTGTCAATATTGGATAAAATGGACCGAACAGAGCCAGAGGTCACAGAAGAGCGAAATAGAAAGGCCGCAGCAAAATCCTGTCAATCGATAGATACATTTGTCCGTAAATTGTAAATTACATGTCACATAAAGTTTCTTGCAATTGTTTGTCATTAATCCATTTTGAATTTAAAAAGTGCAAGAAATTTTTATGTTTATACGTTCGCTTTTTGCTGCCTGGTTTCATATCAAAACGCACGAAATGCGAAATACAGTCGAACCTCTCCACAACGGCCACCTTGGGGACAGAGGTAAGTGGCCGTTGTAGAGAGGTGGCCGTTATGGGGAGGTAGGGGTGTAATATGACACCATTTGTTTTTTTGGGGGGGACAACATTTTTATTTAAAAATGCTTATTATAGCATATGAATACGTAACACAATCAAAATGTATCAATAAAACAGAAACCAAAATGATGTTCAGAACAGGAATGTTAACAAAACAAAGCTAGTAAGGTACAGTGAGTACATCAGTTTGTACATCGTTTACTTTCTCTTTCGTGAAATTAAGTTGTCAAGGGTTGTTTGCTTGAGTGAGTGGCTGCGAGGTTCTATTTTAATGTGACTTACTGTGCCACAAGGCATTTTTTTTTTCAATTTCGCAATGCAATTTAAACACAGAGCCTTATCAGCTGTACTCGATTTACGACTGAAATAAAAATACAGTACTGTAAAAGCGTAAAAAAAATGGAAAATAGAAAAAAACGGGGGCCTTGTACTTTCTAGTATTGTGTGATTCTTCCATCAGTGGCTAAACACGTGCCGCAATATAAGATACTGTATTGCCCGACGATGCGTGGTACAGATGAGGTTGCGTGACCTTTTATTACTGTACGCCAAAAAAGATAGGGTTTTAATGGCCGTTGCCGTTGTGGAGAGGTGGCCGTTGTAGAGAGGTTAAAACAAGAGTGAATGTATGGACTGTCCGCCGGGACAAAAGAAAGTGGCCGTTGTGGAGATGTGGCCGTTGTGGAGAGGTGGCCGTTAGTAGAGGTTCGACTGTATCAAAAATTTCCCGGCGGTACCCCCCTACAAACTCGGGAGGCACTCGAAAGTTAGTACGCGCAAGGAAAAGGAGACGTCTGCACGCAGGCTATCCCCTCCCCTTCCGCACTTATTACGGACAGTTTTGTTTGTCCCGACGAAAAGCTCATATATTTTATCTTACATTACAACGGTCACTTTTCCGCTCTCATACAAAGTTAACCTCGCTTATCTGTGCACTGTATATTGTCATGACATGTTTGACAACTGTCTTGCTCACTGTGCTGCGTGGCAGGCGTAACACAAAAGTTTCACTTCCTTGGTCTTTTACTGCAGTCATTAGACGTTGCTTAATACGGACAATTGTTCGTGTCCGTCTTATCCGGGTTCCACTGTACATACGAGGCGTTTCAATCACAGTCAAAACAAAGGGATTTGACTTCACGAAACTGAAAAAAAAACCTGCCAAAAAAACCCCTGCAAACTGTCAAAGCTATTTGCCTTTATCTCTGTAATTGTGTAATAACCCGACCAATTACACGCCGCGAAATTATTGACATATTATAAATAGACGACGAATTATTACACAAGAATCCATCAAAGAACAGTTCTCATCTTGCTTCCTACTATAATGTCACGCAAAAAGGTGCATTGTGGTAAAAAAACTCGGTTTCGCTATTCTGGTATCTTATGTCAACACATCACTGTTGTTTTTGTTCCGTCTTATCTTTCCTCAACACATGCACACACAGGCTTTGCCGTCGTGACTCACCGCTCTATCAGTTTGCACAGAGGAAAAAAACTTTTCACCTAGGGTACTATAACAACTGTAAATGCTTCAAGTCTATCGTCTCCATGTCCTCCAAACAGACATTTCAGCCTGCGTAGCTGGCAGTGCGTTCGTGGCTTCGGCACGCGCGTATTTTGCCATCGTGCGCCAACGAAATCGCCAGCTACGCAGCCATGCTGGTCGCTTCTTCTCGCGGCTTCGCTCCCGGGGGGGGGGGGGGGGGGGGGCACTCTCTTATATACGCTATATAGGTACGTGCCGCTGGACGAGGTTTTTAAGCAGTTTGGTCTGGAACAGGGTATAACAAACGACATTTTTTGGTGTGGAACAGGGTACCAGTTTCCCAGAAGTTGGCACAAATATCGTTAATTGATACTCTGGATTATGTTAGTCAGACGAATCGAAACGCGTAGGAAAGAAGCTTTACAACTGCTGCTTACTAGTTTAGCCTTTTGGGTTAGAAAAAAATCGTTAAAAATCGTCTGGAACAGGGTATCTTTTTTAACATTTAGTCTGGAACAGGGTCGCAAAATTAGCGTTTTGTAGTCGGTACAGGTTAAGGGGTTTTATAGTCCAGCGGCACACCCCTACCCAAATTTTTTTTGGGAGTAGCGCCCCCCCCCCCCCCCCCCCCCCCCCTCCCCGGGCTTCGCTCCTCGCGCGTGACGTGACTCTGCTCATATCCTAGCTAACTGAACTGGGTAATTACAGTACACTGCACGATTCACGTTTAACGTAACAAATTTATTAGGTCACTTTTAGCAACACTCTGCTCTCGTAAACTAGCTCGCCGACTTCTCAGTTGCGGACAACAAACTCTGTTCAGTTTATTTACCTTCATGTCATTTTGATCAGTACATCTAACAAGACTTGAAACCCAAGCTAATTTGAATACAATCACCCACTGTTTTCTTAAAACAACGGAAACTGTGCTCAAATGAAATGATCTTATCTTTCGTCTACAAACCAAGCAGATAAGTTCGTCTTTAATTTTAGAAGATATTTTCATATTAAAATCATTCCTCATCACTCATACTCTTCTGATTGTCGTCATACTGTAATATCTTTGTTTACACAGCAGCATTCGCGCTGACATAACAGAATCTAAAAATAAATTGCACATCAGCCTTTCAACAACTGAAGCTCTGAAAGATTTTCAAAGAGTTGTAAATTCACGCTAGCATAACAAAATTATTTGGTCCCTCAGCAATACTTTCTTCTCTGACTTCACCCCTCGCGCGCGCGTGTGACTAAATGAGTAAATAATAAATAAATTAATGTGACCCTCCATAGGAAAAGGGGGCTTAAGGTGATTTTTTACAAACGCATTTAAACGCAGCGTTTGAAATGCTTTTCAAACGCATTTCAAATTATTTCAAATGCATTTCAAATGTGTTTCAAACGGTTTCAAACTGAAGGCGTTTCAAACAGAAGAAACGCGTTTCATTGCGTTTGAAACACAAAAATAATTAATTAAGATGTGCATAATTATTGCCATTACAGAGGTTAACGGCCATACGCCGGCCAAATTTCTAACAGAGCCGGACAACTAGGGTCTTTTTTGTAGGGAAGCTCGCGCACGAACTATTAGACGAATGAATAGAAAACGTTTTGCAGAACCGGTGCAAGCGTGATGGAAACAAGTCCTATTAATAAATGCTAAAAGCGGGAACTTTATAGCTTTAGCTCAAAAATAGTATCCGATATACGGATAGCTTCGAAGGGGCAGCTCATAATCATGGATTAAACGTAAACAAAATATTAAGAATCGATGACGTGTAAAGTTTCTAAAATTATAAAGTTCATTCGTAAATCTTGTATGCATCATCGACGGTCGTAGCCTAATTTACATTCCGTAGATTATTATCTGTTCTCTGGATCATGCTGGATACATGACGCACGCAATAAAAAAACTACTAACAGCTAGTAGAATTAACACAAAAAAAATCCATAGAGTGCATTAACTGAAAAATTGAAACAGAACTACAAACGTATGTAAAAATCGACCGCCATTTCCTTCATTCAAGATACAAAAGAATGTCGCGCTTTTGTGAACAGATGATCGGCGGACTGATTAAACTAAAGATAACACTGACGTCTTCGACCCGCAAGAGTTACAAGTATGTTACAGAGGAGTTAATACATTGAGGTAAATTGTTGTAACATTACAGGAAAGAAAACGAGGAGTTATCGTACTGTGTTGGTTTCACTTGGAATCGAGGCATAGAACTGATGAACCTCCGTGACAAACGTCAGTGTTGCGTGCGTTATGCTCGATCTGCGGTTAGAAGTCTTGTCTGCTGTCGATGTCATATAAGTAAGTATGTCAAGCCTTGTCCGAGCGTTTCTGTTTTAGGTGCACGCTCAATGCATTGCGAAGTGTTTGAAAAACGTTGCAAGATCGTCAATTTATACACATGTAATGATGTTTATACTGTGTACGTGCTCGCTTACACGTTTTTAGAACAAGAAATACACCTGAACATTCCTGTTATCTTTCTTGATATCTTTCGCGTATTTATACACGTAAACATGCTTTTAGAACGAGGTTATTCCCCAGGATTATTCCAGCGTCTTTAGAACACTTTTACGCGCTGTTCTCTTATTAAACAAATTAATTACTAGGTACATGATGTAGGCGAGTTGACTTCAGTGTGGGCGAGTTAACTTGTTGGCGAAGCGACCGGCTTCGCATACGGAACTTGATTGACTTTGTCCAAATATTGTACGAAAACCGAGTGGAAGGTTTTCGATGGTTGCGACTCAGATGAAGCTTAAATCAACGGAGACGACGCTCCAAGAATACTAATTCATGCATTGGAATGTCGTACGATCTTGAATTCATACTCGAAAGGAAAGGTAATTACAGAATTACAGGAGTTGACAAATAATGTCATAGCTTGTTCACGCATCATATTTGTTGACATTTCCGTTAATTTTGAGAATACTGCTATGCACTCTATAAAAACTTTCTTGTTGTTTATTTTATTGATCGACCTAACGATGGAATATTACTGAACTTTTAATCAAAAGTAAAAAGTGTGACTGCACCACCGTGATTTATCTAGCTTTTTTAAATTTCATTAACGACGCCTGAAGTTACCGTTTACCATCTTCAGTCCAGCATTTGTTGTGTTGTCGAATAATTATCAGGGGCACCCAACGACAACATTTTCTTGTAGGTGTCGGAACGTTGTTTTTACGTTGTAATTGTGCTTTTTGTGCAGTTTAATGGCTTATTTTTAATCGCTAAGAAAAATGTTTCTTTTCGGATACGTTAGCTGAACTTTCAAACATCAGAAAATTTTAGGGATTGAACTCTTATTTCCCGAATTTACGAGCTCAATTTGCCTTTCCGAAAATCCTAGCTGACATTTTTTTGTACCCAAAACGACATTTTTATCTCTCCGAAAACAAAAGGCATTAATTTTCCCATATTACGAAAGTTTGAGATGACATTTCCCTAACCGAATATATGAGGCGATTATAGGCCTTCCGAACAGATATTCCACCGAAACGATCCGTTGGGTGCCCCTGAATTATGCTTCAGTGGTAATAATAATGCAGATTGTTGGCAGATGGGCGTTTCAAATGCGTTTCTCCACGTTTCAAACGCTGAAAAAAGTAAACGTTTCTAACACTGTTTGAAATGTGTTTCAAACGGGTTTCAAATTATTTCAAACGGGTTTCAAATGCGTTTCAAATATAAACGCCTTGAAACGCTGATGCGATAAGCCCCCTTTTCCTATGGAGGGTCACAGTTAACGAATATCACGTCACACGACAACCTTTTACCTGTAGAAATTTCATTTATCTCTTCAGTTATCAATTGCTCGTTTTAAACAACTGAAGCTGTGCCGGAATGATTTTCAAAAATTCTGCTCCAGTAA
Source organism: Desmophyllum pertusum (assembly GCA_029204205.1). Classification (NCBI taxonomy): domain Eukaryota; kingdom Metazoa; phylum Cnidaria; class Anthozoa; order Scleractinia; family Caryophylliidae; genus Desmophyllum; species Desmophyllum pertusum. Next base: position 3,099,309 of record MU827779.1, on the reverse strand, counting down.
ACTAGCTCGCCGTCTTCTTTTCGCGGCTTCGCCCCTCGCGCGTGAGGCTTAAACGTAAGTCTCCTTGAAGCCTAGCCAAACAAACTGACAGCTCCCACATAAACATTACTATCTATTCCCTTTTTAGCAACTGATAATATTTATTATCAGTCTTCTGTCAGTCTTCTGTTTCTTCTAAAAGACCGGCGGTTACTCAACAAAAGCTTCAACAATGTGACTCAATCAAACGCGACCCTGTTCGTGCAGTTGTCAAAGAAATACACCTACGTAAATAAAAACATTTAAAAACAAACGTGTCTTTCATATTTATTTTGCAACGCAATTTCTCTCCATGTAGCTCACTAAATATGCCAATCTTCTTTTTGAGCATTGCGCTTGACACCACTGTCAATGAAGCGAAACAATCGAACAATGCCATATCATGTTCAGTTATTCAAAGAATTGTTACAAAAAAGTCTTACGAAGGAATGTTAAGAATGCTTCGACGACGACAATAATGGGCACTTGCGCAAGCGCAGTACCCATAAAAACCGTCCATTTCTTGAAGCGGCTCGATGCCCATATAGGGCATCGGCCGCTTAATAAATTGAACAAAAAATGATTGATTAGTTAAAATACAACTCAAATACGTGGCAGTTGATAAAACAGTTGTTTTTATCAATGATTATTTTGATAGCTCACTTCCGATTCAAACAACAAAAGGGAACTTTGTGACAAGCTCAAGAAAGATCACAGACAGATAATCCATTTTCAAGATGACTTGGTCCACTACTACTGATTAAAGAGTAATCTTGATTTCTATGATTCAACAAAGTTTATGTCGTGTGTGGTGCTTTTTTGAATTCGTTTCCATCCATATGTAAAGACTGAGATCAGGAAGCTACCGTATGTAAACATTTTCAATATTTTCCACAGGCAGTAGAGGATCAAAATTGGACTTTTTCGAGTTTCGATTTATATGCTTTATACGATGACCTTTGTGAGTCGATCTATTCGGCTTTATACGCGGTGTATTGCGTTACTACATTATTCGATCATTAAGAGGCAGTCCCGCTAAGAGCGGTCCGGTCAACTTCGGGTCGGAAAAAAGTTAGCCCTTATATTTTGTGGACGAAAAGGACTTGGTAGGTAAATGTTAAAACCGGGGTATTTTGTTAAATTTCTTGCTTTTATTTTTCGCTACACGCCGAAATGTCTTCGGCCGTCCGAGGTGGGATTTTAGGCCACTCCAGAAGTCGAAATTTGCGTTTTTTCTGAGCCGCGCTGCTTCAACACAGGTAAGTATAGTTAAATATCAACCATACCACAGTATGTAGGTACATTTGACGTGCTTTGCAACACAATTTCGTAACGATTGGATAAAAATTAGATAAACCAGGCAAAATCAAAGACACCCTACCGCGTCGCTGGTCAAAAGGAACCGAAATTTAACTAAAAGCAAGAGTCGAAATATTAATCTCAAAAGTGGCACCTAAACTAGGGCTAAAATGCCCTTTAAAGCAAAGATGTAACCTTATTCTCACAGATTCTGAAGTTAAACCTGCGGGTATCGTCCTGTGTTGGACGCGAGCGAACGTTTTTTAGAGCTTATGTACAACAATGTTTACAACAAAAGTACAAAGGTCACGGCTAGGATGGATGGTGCCCAAACGCAAATAATCGAATAAGAATGGTATTTTAGCAGTCCACAAGTACCTTAAATATTCCGAATACCTCATGTATTTATCTTAAGTGCCCTTTGCCTTGGATTTTTATCAATCTAACGGTTGACAGTGCTAAATATATGCCTGATTCCCTTCTTTGTCGATTACCAGTTCAAATTAAATTTCGCACGCGACTACATGTAATCGATTTCAGCCGACAAACTTCACAGTAATAAAATACATTATTCTGAGTATAAAGATAGAAGTACATATTAAGCACTTATTAAAAGTCACTGGTAGAATATCCTGCTCGCTTTGCAACGGACTTTTTGGTCCAGTCAAGACAAGTAGCTTCAAGTTAATTTAGCAGGTGCCTGAAATGTTAAAATTCCAACGTCAAACTAGTTGGTACTTACCATCTAACCGGATTGCTACGATGATCTTCCACTATAGTTTGTAGATCGGGGTCTTTTACGTATTTAAACAAGTTGCCATTTTCAAAATCAAATTGGCTTCTCTGCCTCTCTGTCCGCCAAAAACGGTGTAGCGAAATAATATGCTAATTAGCAACTTTCTTATGAGAGATCATATTACAGATGTCACGCAAAGTCGATGGAAACTGCCGACTTTGGTGGCGCGCGATGGTAAAATATTCTCGGTTTTCACTGTCACGCCATCAATAAAAAAAAATCGGAACCGTTCAATGAATGAAGTCAAGGAATTGACATGTCATAGATAATGAATTAATAAGGAATCAGTCCAAGTCTCAGGTCTGTGCGGTATTCCGTACTCGATAGAGCTTAGTATGGAAACGCCATGTTGGAAACGCACTTTTGCCAGAAAGGAGGTTTGTTTTCTCTTGTGAACTTTGGAATATTTAGATAAATATTTCTCCTTAAACATAAATTGTTTAGAATGCTGAAAATTACCCGAAAAGTCATGTTTTAGATACGGAACAGCTCTGTCACGGCCGTCCTGCTGATGTAACGTACGATGAAAACTCGGAAATTTAAACCGTTCTATTTTCAAAAGGAAGCATGAGATCGAGCTAAGAAATTGTGAAAAGTTATATATTTGGTAATCTTTTCCTTGAATGAAGGTAAAAATTCTGTAGGCCTCGCGGTTTTGAATTTTAGAATTTGATGACGTCACGTGAAAACCAAGAATTGGAGTGTCCAACCATAGGAAATCTATCCCCGGGGTACTCCCATATAAAAGTTACAGTGATGATCGTCGCACCGCTTAGGGAGTTATCCTGGTACCTTTTAGAGTATTATAATTCGGGAAAAAAATAGGAAAGGAACTGGTTTTGTCCAAGAATTGGTACCTCTTAGGGGTGCAAATGAATTGGAGCCACACCCACAAAACGAGCTTTTGATATCTTTACGTCTCCAACTTCCAACCGTTTCCGTTTCTCGATATCAAGCTGGGGATAAACAACAACAGGTTACAGATGGGGACTGACACGCGTAACTATTTCCACCACACATCACTCCATAGATCACTGTAAACTGGCAATTCCCTACAGCCAGTTCCAGCCGAATCTGTTCCGACGACGACGATTTCACGGCCAGAGCCTATCGTGGGACCCCACCTCAACCGTTCCACGCGACGAGGCACTAACACCACCACCACGTCTGAGCGGTGCCACAGATAATAGAGTCCCGCTAGGACTGACGTACCATCCCTTCAACACTGGCACAAGGCGTATCATGCTCGACAACTTTAACATCTTGTCCTCCGAGAGGAGGCCGTGACACGCAGGATTTTCCTCAGTTCTCTCTTGTGTCATATCGTCGAGACAGAAACCTCAGGGATGTTCTCTTGCACTATGCAGACATCGCACACACTGATACCGGATCGTTTACCTGCCGTCGTCCTCGCTGCCTCCGTGTAAGAACATCACATCTACAAGGCCCAAGAACGCATATACCATCCGTGACCGCTTTACCAGTCAGTCTGTGAATGTGGTGTACTGCATCACGTGCCACTGCTGTACCTGTTCCTACATCGGCGAGACTGGGAGGCGACTACGAAAACGCTTCAGTGAGCACCTGCGTAGTATTCGCAACCAGTCTCCTGGCTTTCCCGTAGCTGAGCATTTCAACTCAGCTTCCCACTCACTGGATGGCATCATGGTCTGTGGTCTCAACCAGTGCACCGGCAGTAACACCCGCCGCAAGCAGCAGGAAATGACGCTGATATTTGAGCTTGGTACCCTCAGGCCAAGCGAACTGAACATTAGTTTCAGTTTTCGTTGACTCTCTGTGTTTCCTATGCGCGCATTCCATATGCACGCGCTTACAAGGGAGTTTTTTTTTACTGTGTTTCTTGCGCGCGCATTCTACGAAGACACCACCAAGAAACCGCCGTTTTTTCCTTTTTAACATCTATTTCGTTGGACACCCCATTCCCCCACAAAAAGGGGGGTAAAACGTACACTAACGCTTATCCGTTAAACGAGTAGGAACAGACGGACATTCAACGACTTATTTAAGGTGATTAGTATTGCACGGCGCATCCTTAATGCGCATAATGTCGCGCGTAATTTATAGCGCGCGCACATTAAAAAAATGGCGGCTTTTTCTTTGTGGCTATGCTCGCCAGGGAGGTAAAAAATCGTTTTCTCGTAAACGAGCTCGATGACCAATATTTTTTATTGCATAATTTTGATGTTCAAATTATCCTTTTTAAGTGAAACAAAATAAAAAATAAACATTTTCGGAAGGAAAAAAAGATCTCGCTAAAAGCGTGCACAAAACCGTTACTCGTGGGTGCAAGTTATGACCTTGCGTGATATCTGTAATATAATCTCTCATAAGAAAGTTGCTAATTAGCATATTATTTACTATTTCTCTTGGCGATCCTTGGCGGATGGTTTTGTCTATAAGAAAGGAAACAGTTTGGATTTATATTAACTGCAATTTTTCGTGGCTTTGCCACTCGTATATTTTACCATCGCGCGCCACCAAAGTCGGCAGTTCCCATCGACTTTGCGTGACATCTGTAATATGATCTCTCATAAGAAAGTTGCTAATTAGCATATTATTTCGCTACACCGTTCTTGGCGGACTGAGAGGCAGCAGCAACCAATTTGATTTTGAAAATGGCAACTTGTTTGCGTAAAAGACCCCGATCTGCAACTATAGTGGAAGATCATCATAGCAATCCGGTTAGATGGTAAGTACCAGCTACATTGTAGTCTGACGTTGGAATGTTAACATTTCAGGCACCTGCTAAATAACTTGAAGCTACTTGTCTTGACTGGACCAAATATTATAAAAAAGTCCGTTGCAAAGCGAGCAGGATATTCTACCAGTGACGTTTAATAAGTGCTTAGTATGTACTTCTATCTTTATACTCAGAATAATGTATTTTATTACTGTGAAGTTTGTCGGCTGAAATCGATTACATGTAGTCGCGTGCGAAATTTAATTTGAACTGGTAATGGACAAAGAAGGGAATCAGGCATATATTTAGCACTGTCAACCGTTAGATTGATAAAAATCCAAGGTAAAGGGCACTTAGGATAAATGCATGAGGTATTCGGAATATTTAAGGTACTTGTGGACTGCTAAAATACCATTCTTATTCGATTATTTGCGTTTGGGCACCATCCATCCTAGCCGTGACCTTTGTACTTTTGTTGTAAACATTGTTGTACATAAGCTCTAAAAAACGTTCGCTCGCGTCCAACACAGGACGATACCCGCAGGTTTAACTTCAGAATCTGTGAGAATAAGGTTACATCTTTGCTTTAAAGGGCATTTTAGCCCTAGTTTAGGTGCCACTTTTGAGATTTCGACTCTTGCTTTTAGTTAAATTTCGGTTCTTTTTGACCAGCGACGCGGTAGGGTGTCTTTGATTTTGCCTGGTTTATCTAATTTTTATCCAATCGTTACGAAATTGTGTTGCAAAGCACGTCAAATGTACCTACATACTGTGGTATGGTTGATATTTAACTATACTTACCTGTGTTGAAGCAGCGCGGCTCAGAAAAAAACGCAAATTTCGACTTCTGGAGTGGCCTAAAATCCCACCTCGGACGGCCGAAGACATTTCTGCGTGTAGCGAAAAATAAAAGCAAGAAATTTAACAAAATACCCCGGTTTTAACATTTACCTACCAAGTCCTTTTCGTCCACAAAATATAAGGGCTAACTTTTTTCCGACCCGAAGTTGACCGGACCGCTCTTAGCGGGACTGCCTCTTAAGTACCCGCTGGGACGACAAAGAGAAAACAATAACAAGATCGAATAACGCAGTAACGCAATTCGACTCCTCTGCTCCCTGTGTCATTTCAAGTCATCAAGTTTCATTTCTGCTGAAGTAAGAAAGACGACTTTTTGTTTGTTATCCAACTACATTCTGAAACTCTGCATCAGCACATACATGATCAGCTTCACAGATTAGTATTAAAAAGAATCACTGTTCATATGCACATATTTTTGATTTCTCCACCGCAAGTATTTGAATTATTCATCTCTTGTAGGAAAAGACGATTAATAAGCTTATTCCTGACTTCATAGGTTAACTTTAAGATGCTCAGCTTCACAGATTAGTATTAAAAATAATCACTTTTCTTATGCACACATTTTTGATTTCTAGACAGAAAGTATTTGAATTATTCATCTCTTGTAGGAAGAGTGTGAATGTTAAAACCTTTCACGACAAACGATTAATAAGCTTATTCCAGACTTCATAGGTTAAATTTAAGATTACTGTGTAGAAACTGAAATATATATCTAAATGCCATCAACTAATGACAAATAGTCATTTGAAAACATACCTTAATTTATCTTAATACCACTAATCCAAGGACACTAATCACGTTTACAAAAACATATACCACGGGGTATCGTAACTTCGATCAGGAAGAGAAATCCCAATGCGGATTGCTTCATGCTCATAGCACAATACCTCTATTGCATCATCTTTACATGACCAGAGATTGCGTCATGTCAACCGTGGGATCGAATAACGAGAAAAGGTCACACAACAAAATTTAGCACATTTTGCAACAACACTGCTGTTCGCTGCTGTGGGACATTTGTCTTTGCTTTTTCCAATGCGATTACTGTAATAAACTAAATACATCTACGCACTTACACGACACTACAGAAAGAATGTGGAAGAGAAATTCTCTACTGGCTAATTTTAGATCGAGATGCGATAACATCATGTCAACCGTGAAGAGGACTAAGGCTAGCGACATGAAAAAAAAAGTGCATTTCTTGAAGCGGCTCGATGCCCATGATGCATCGGCCGCTTAAAAACGGACTACAGCATCATTACAGGATTAGACATTCCGAAGTTAGCTTCTTGCCTCAAATAGAAGAAGAAGCCCGTGCTCGAATGAAAACGTTACATGGCCAAGAATGAAGACATCTCTTGGAGAAGCTGTTCGAGACTCGATCTCGACAGGTAATATTTACATATTTATGAGAACGTTCGCTCTTTGATTTTTGCATTCATAATGGTCCATAATTAAGCTTTGATAATTGCATACAGGTACCCAGTGACGAAACGATTTACTCAGTTGGAAATTCAAACGACAAGCTACGAATTATCGCAAAAAGACCGCAAGAAGCTGCCAAGATGTTTGCGATGTACCTACTGCACGCAGGCCTTCTCTCTGACTACTCAAAAGGCAACAAACCGGCCTTGATAACCGTTTCCACCTCCAGCCTTTTGGTGACGTTTAAAACATGGTCGAACGGTACCGTTATTATACTGGAGCCATGTTTCGTTAAAAAGGTAAGCTTAATATTCAAATCATTTAACCGTTTCCATTCTGTTTCAGTGCAAATCAGTTTTTGTTGACAAGATTTTCAGTTTCAACAGCATAATTTCTCTGAGATCTCAAAAAATATAATTTTTGTTTCATTATAAGCTTAAGTAAGCTCTTATACGAAAAAATATAAGCTTAAGTCTATAATTACACAGTACATAAAATATTGTTCGTCATCTGTAAGGTGGATAATTCAGTTTAACATGTTTACTTCCTACCATTCAAGTATTGGCATAATTAGACACTTAAAAAAGTTTCATTGTCTATTAGGCAACCAAGAATGTACCAAATTATTTAGAGCATAGTAATGGCTCCGTCAATTCCAAGCTCGCTCATCCCCCCCCCCCCCCGGGCATTTGTCGGGCATTTGTCATTTTTTTGTCAGAAGGTTGAAAATGCCCCACGGTGGGGTCAGCTTACATGCACAAAATCCCCACGGTGGGGCTTCAGGAGCAGTGCAAATGCCCGACCCACGGGACAAGTTCAAAAACACTTTTTTGAGAGGATCGAGGAATTTAAAAATCTAAATTCCAAGCAGAACTATTAATGATGGACACTATAATTGTTCACAAATACATAGCTCTTTATTTATACCTGTAATCATGATTTTGGAACATGGTGTTGAAGTCGAAGCTTCGTTCCGTCATCTTTGACATCTTTGGTTCGCACGTGGAAAGCAACGGTGCAAATGTTTGCACATGTGGGGTGGGGGTGGGGCTACGGCACACTTGAAAAGTGCGAGACTCAAACGAGGCTTAATATCAACTCAGTTTTTATATTTTTCTATCGGGGGCAATCAGGAAATTTTAAATAAACAACAAAACGTGTACGTCTTTTAAAATACGAAAGATCGCGTTGTCTTTGACAATGCCCCACCCCCGGGCTGCCCGGTTACAGCAAATGCCCCACCATAGGGATGGAAAAGTTGTCAAATGCCCGACAAATTCCCGGGGGGGGGGGGGGGGATGGTCGGGCTTGGAATTGACGGAGCCATAAAAGCTTTGAATATTGTAAGCTGTAAAAAAAATATTCAAATTGTGTAGGATATTATTAAAAAAACAATGGATTAGTTTTGGAAAATCATGTATGGTTGCCATGCTCACATTCACATCCAATTTTCAGCTGCAATGAAAGTTCTATAAAATACCCTATCAAAATTAAAAATATATTGTGATTTTAAGCTCAAATTAATAAATTAATGTTAACTTTATTTTAAGGAGATGGAAAATTTTGTTACTCCTCTTGAAGAATTTGAAAATGCCAGTGAACAAATACCATTGGAAGCAGCAGTCAGCCAAACAGGAGATGTTGCCCTGGACACTTTAAAAAATGTCTTTGGTTATAATCAGTTCCGTGGAAAGCAACAGGATGCTGTAAATGCTATTTTACAGAGGAAAGATTGTGTAGTACTAATGCCAACTGGTGGTGGGAAAACTGTATGTTACGCAGTTCCTGGAATCATTATGTCTGGAGTGACCATTGTTGTGACACCACTAATTGCCCTCATACTTGACCAGGTTCAGAGACTGCGAGGTGTTGGACTTAGTGTATGCTATCTAGTATCAAGTATGAAGGATGAAGAGAGATTGGTTGTCAGTCATAATCTAAGCATGCCCAACCCGTCATACAAGTTTCTCTTTACTACACCAGAAACTATTACAACTCAAAGTGTTATGGATCTAATGCAAGTCATGACTGCAAATAATACTCTGGCCCAATTTGTAATAGATGAAGCCCACTGTATTGACTACTGGGGGGTCAATTTTCGTCCTAGTTACTCCAGCCTTGGGTCACTGAAAGATTATGGTGTGTCTATTGTGGCCCTAACAGCAACAGCCACTGACAGGACTGTCATGGTCATAACATCACAATTGCGAATGGAGAATCCAATCATTTTAGCTCAGTCGTTTTTAAGGTGTAACTTACACTACAGTGTGGTACCAAAGAAGTCTTCTGCCAAAGAAGACATTGTCAAGTTGATTAGAGACAACTTTGATAACTCTTGTGGTATTATTTACTGTTCAGAACGCAAAGATACCATAGAAATGGCCTATACTTTGAACTCCAAAGGTATAAATGCAACTTATTTCCATGGTGCACTTGATCCATTTGAGAAAAAGGAGAATAGTTCTGCTTGGTTAGAGGGACGAGCACTTGCTGTGTGTGCAACGTCTGCCTTTGGAATGGGAATCGATAAACCTAATGTCAGATTTGTAATTCACCTGACACTGCCCAAGTCTCCTGTGGAGTATTACCAAGAATCTGGCAGGGCTGGAAGAGATGGTGCTCAAGCCATGTGCATTATCTTCTTTAAATTTGAGGACAGGGGTAAACAACTCCGAATGATTTCTTCACTTGCTGATAATGAGCATAAGATTCTGGCACATGAAAGTCTGAATGCAATGACTATGTACTGCATTAGTAATGCATGTCGAACCAAACAATTGCTTCAGTACTTTGGTGAATCAGTAGCAGATTGCAACAATTGTGATGCTTGTCACAAAGCAGATCATCAAGCAAGTAGCGATGCTTCAGAAGATGGAAAGAGTGTAATTCAGTGTGTAGAGGGAATGCTACCGCTTGGTCATAAAGTGACATTCAAAGCAGTTGTCCTAACTTTCCTTGGATCTAAGCGAAAGGAAGTGACTGTCAAGAAATTTAATGAGGTCCAGAAATTTGGTACAGGCAAAGGAAAATTTTCATTCCAGTCTGCTTCAAAGTTTATTCAGTTGTTAATTGTTAGAAACATTTTGAAAGAGAACATTCCAAGCTCTACTGATGCAACCAGTACTGCAACAATTTCAATTGGGTCTGAAGCAAGAGCCCTCTTAAATGATGAAATTAGTGTAAAGAGATTGGAGTGAAGATATAAAAGTACATGACTGTGTTGTTGGTTCAAATTTGTTTTTGGTTTTGAATTTTTCCAAGCCAGTGTGATTTATGCAACGAAGGAAAATAGAAATCAAACTGGTTTGAAAAAATATTACATGTATACATGTACCAAAATCAAATTTACATCATAACATATGTATTGATTCATGTAAACTCAGGAAGTTGAAATGTTATTTTATTTGTTCTCAAGATGATAGTTTAGACAACAGTTTTTTGTGAATGAAGAAAGAGACACATAAAACTAAGTATCTGATTTTCATTTTTGTGACATTAATCTTCTTTCAGAGAAACATTCATACATCTTTTGGTCAAATTTCTGTTCCACCTTCTCAGTTCCTTTCTGATAAACATCTCTCAGACTATTTGTTATGTTGCCATGATGTTGCCCTTGAGTATCAAACTTGTGGATGGATGTGTTGTCCTTTTGGGGCTGGAAGAATTTTTCCTTCAGGCAGAACCACATGCCTTTAAACTGATCCGGCATTGGGTCTTGCTCTTTGTGTCTACTGGTGACATGCACATCAAAAGATCCCTTTTCTGCATATGCCCTCCTTACCTGTCCAAACAATTGGACATTGGCCATAAGCCGCTTGCACATCTGTACACTGGTATGGCCTGTCATTAATAAAAATATATTATTTAATTACTTGTAATAAATTATTGGGCTTGTGTGACCATATCATGTTTCATAAATAGAGCGGTTTTTGATTGTGTCAAAATAAAACGTGTTTAAACATGCTTTACTACTCTCTGATTGGTCCAAAAAACTCACTAACCAATCAGATGCCAAACTAAAACCAATTGCTTGGTGCCGGTTATGTGTATTTGCTTCGAGTTCAGATTGGTTCCTTATGTTGTTTTCGTCTATTGTGATTGGGCAGAGTGTTTGGTTTTGGTTTTACTACACTCAATTAAAAACTGCTCTATTTTTCTTTAGGATACCATTAACATACAATTTTTAGTCAGGGGTAAAGCCAGGCTAAACTGGCCCTACACTGCCATAGCTTATCCCGGTTTGCTTAGCATGAACCCAACTAGGAGTATAATGTATTGCTACTCTCCCTGGATGGGTAGTAAAGTGTCTTACACACGAACACAATGACCCAGGCCAGGGCTCGAACCCAGACCACTCGATTAGGCCACCAACAAGTTTTAGTATAAGCAACATTTTTAATTTCATATCTTCACTTCTAAAGTGATCACACAACTGAATTTATCTTAGTCCAGTTCTGGCCCTTTCTCTGTCACGCAACGCAACGCTCTCGGTACCGAGAGCGTAGCGTTGCGTGACAGAGAGAGGGCCAGAACTGGACTAAGTTTATCTTGGTTAAAGTATTATGAAGCTGGGAGTTGCTTCATTGCTACTCCCCCAGGATTGCATGCTAGTCGACAGGGCTGTCATTAAGTTTTGAGTCACCTGTTGCTTTGATCTTCACACCCATAACAAACATGTTGCTTTGTAAGTAAATTATACCAACAACAGGCAAGTTCACCCATAACATCAAGGTCCCATCAAGCATACTCAGCCGTAACAGGTGTTATGGGTTACAGCCCTTAATGACAGCCCTGGTCCATAACAGGTTCCCCCAGTTTTTCACAAAATAAGTCGAGGGGACATCTGAGTAAGAGGCCCAGCATTTTGTCAGGTTTCCCTAACAGTTCACCAGTACCCACTTCTGATATAAATCACTGTGAAAGTCAAGTGTCTTGCCTAAAAATAAATATTACTTAATAAACAGTAATTGACATTTTGAGTTGAATTCCGAGTGGAGTTAATTTGCTCGCAATAAGAAAATATTAGTTTTTTTATAATAATTGACATCTAGTAAAGTACAGATAACATGCGAAACAAGTACAAATATCAAAAAAATGTATAGTTCTATAGTTGGTTAGTTATTTTGTAGTTTTTTTAAATCAACTTGAGGAAAATAAGGGCCACTTTATTTTGGCCTGGGCCACTAAGAATTCAAGGAAACTGGCCCGACTGGCCACCAAGCACTGGAGATAATTTTTAGCCCTGCTTCAATACCTTTTTCTCTCCTTTCAAGTTGCAATTTGAGCTCGGTCATCTCCACCTTGTGTTTCTCCAAGAGCTTTAAGAATTCAAACCTGCTGCGAGCTTCTTTCAAGTCAAATGTTTTAGAGTTCTCATTAAATGGCAGGAATGATGTGTCATGGTTGCAACTGATACTGAATTCGTGACCAAACTCTTCAAGAATGGAAGCAGTCCCATTAATTGTTGAATTATCTTCAAGTGATAGTGGCAGTATGACAACATCTGATTTTTTGTTACTACCAGTAGAATGCGGTTTCAACATTTCTGGGACTTGAACTACAAATTGTCATTTCTTCTTCTTCAGCTCTTCAAATTCTTGTTTGCTTAACCATTCCACAAATTCTTCCTCTGTCATAGTCTGAAAGTCCTTGTCAGACAGTGGGATGTGGTTCAATCCAGTTTCTAGAAGTTGTAGGTAGTAACTGTCACGTGCCTCATTCCAGATCTTCGTGTGGTCTGGATGGCTGTCTGGTTAAAAAAAAACAGTTAATAATTTTCTTGTACGAAATATTGAATCAACAGTGAAATATAAATCAGCAGTTACTGTAACCAAAGCATGACACTGCATCACTCTTGGAAATTTTGATAACCCCCTTCTAATAAGCCCTTTGTGAGACCTCAAACTAATTATCATTAATAACCATTAACATTGCAATGGTTACTACTTAATTTATATTAATTGCAGTCATACAGCCAGTCAAAACACCAATAATTTTCATCATTGACTGTCAATTCACACGAGCATACCCTACAGTATACATCACCAAAAGCAAATTACAACACATGATTTTGTAATTTTTAGCCATGGCAGACGACCCTAGCTACAATGTAGCTACTGCCTCTTTGTTCTGTACTTATGCCTTCCATAAAATTCTGGGAAAAGGTAAATCTGAGGATCAGTGTTGCTTCTCGTCATCATGAAACAATTTTAGGTTCCCATATACATGTGCATGTACATGTGGATGTAAACATCCAAGCAACTAGTAAATTATGCACTCTCCATACTGAAAAATAATTTATTGTCAGTAGAAATTCAAACATCTCACCTATTAAGACATCTTTAGCCAGTAATTCTTGGACTGGACGCTGTGGCTGGATGCAAGTCTCTTTTGTAATGAACAAATCTTCAATTCCTACCAAATTGGGAACAAGAGCACCTCGTCCAGTGAAATTCCACATTTTTGGCCCCAGCGATTTGTAGAGTCTGTCATGCCTGTGCTTCCCTCTGTACATGTTAATGTTGTCCATTAACAGGATGACTGGTTGTTGTACAGGAAATGTGTTATCAATGATCTCTGAAAAGTTGTTCAGTCTTTCATCAAGAAATTTCATACTAGCGAAAAAGAAAAAGAAATGACAAAATCATTCACACCTACAGATATTAAAATTTTAATGAATTTTTTTAGAGGCCATACATGTACAGAAAAATAAATATATCATTACAGTGGAATCCTGACTTCTCGAACCTCGAAGTCCGAGGGATTCCACTGTAAGCGCAATTAAACGGTAAGACTTGGGCCTCAACATGTAACACGATATGACTGAATACCGTAATAAGAACTCATGTTCATTCAATAAGTGATAGAACATGAGATTGACAGATTGATCGACATCAGATATTATTGTTTACTATATACATTATTTTGTAATAACAATAATAATTATTATTGTATTCAGAGTTTGTATTTAAATTGTTACATGTATTCCTTTGTTTGGATTAACATCATTTTATGATCAACTACTAATACAGTGGAATCCCGATTTCTCTCCCTCGATTTCTCAATGTCTCTGGTTTATTGAACCAATTTTTGTTTCCCTTGGACGTTTGAGAAATCAGGATTCCACTGCAGTGAGTTAGTTTAAACTCTAAACCAATTCAGCCAATACATTATCGACAACATCTGAAATTCAACTTTTGATATAAATGTTGTGGTGAAAAATAGCATCAGATTTTAATGTACATGAATGGAATTAAATGCTCAACCCCGAGACATACATACATGTACTGTAATAGTAGGCATGCATTGTCCGATTACATTATTTGATTTGACCAATCATATGCAGTGGCAGATCTAGGGCCTGGCTCCCCTCATCCCCACCCCCCTTGTGGATTGGAAAATTTTCAGGCCCACCCCCATCCAAATTTAAGACCTGAAGGTACAAAATTTGTTTTTGGGCCCCCTCCTTATAAACAGGTCTGGATCTGCCACTAATGACTGATGATTACAACTGTAGATATGGCATACATTGTATCCCAATGCGGAGAAAGACCAACTGCATTCAACATGTTGATAAATTGCTTGCCTCCTCCATAGCTAATGCAAAGCAGTCCAAACAGGAGTGGAAAATCGGAAGAAGTCTTAGATGATCTGATATTCAACAGGGCAGCTAGGGCATGTGATGCACATTTAAACTTGTATTCATTTGTTTTGAGACGATTTCTCTCTGGCTTTGCACTTCCCACCAAACTCTCCAAAATGCTGGTTATTAATGGACAATGGTCCTGAATGTTTGACACAAAACCATTAATCAGGTCTCCTGTTATAAGGTCATGCCGTGATGCAATGTCACCACTCCTAAAACTGCCATCTCTATGTGAATTTAAGTGACGAATCTCTTCTTCCAAGAGCTCCTTTTGTTGATCACTTAAAACATCAACTGTTTTGTCATTCCATTTTTTGATCTCTTGCTCATACAACTTTATCAAGCCACCAACATATTGATCCCGTTCACGAGCTTGCTGTGCATATTGTGCAACCAATGTTAACAAATCATTTCCCTGCAGACCTTCAACAAGTTGAATCCATATTTGCTTCATTGTTTCTTCGCTTGCCTGTATTTGTCTTTTAATTGATATTATCTCATCTGTAAAGAAAAACGCAAGAATTATAAGATTGAAGAGATACATAATTCAATAATTTTCATCGGTTTAGAAAAAGCAGTTAGAAATAATAACCTGGATCATCCTCAAGGGTTGTGGTGCCCAAAGAATCAAATTTTGTTTTCATAGAAACATTGATATTGATACCTTTTTTAAATCAAGGAAAAAAGCATAGTACCTCTATCACACACAGGGTTCTCAGTTGAACCCGAAACCAATAACATCTGATCACTAATACTAATTTTTATTTATTTATTTATATGTATAATTTATTTATCGATTTGTTTGTTTATGTTTTTTTAATCCTGACCCCAGCCAATAATCCTCAGAATTGAGGGGTAGGCTTCATTGGTAAATAAATAAATAGTAGTGTAGTATGATATGGCTATACGTTATGCTTGTTATGGGTGAAAACATGGCTGCTGAAATTATTTTCAGAACACTGTCATACAAATATACAGTAATAAGAAATGTCACAATACATGTATTCCTTTATACAAAAAAATTAAGTGGTGAATGAGTTGTTCATAGGATACGTTTCATGATCTTTTTTCCTGATTCTTCTCAGCTCTGATCTAGGAAATACTGCTTTCACAGCTCTTGTTAACAGGCTCTTGTCTCCCTCGTCTAGATGAAGGTATTCCAAAATGATGCTTTGGTCAGTGCTGGAGCCTTCTTTCTCTTCGAATCCTTCAGTGATCCGTAAATGAAGTTCCTCCTGTCTTGTGTTTACCTCTCTAGCATTAAGGGCTCGCCCTGAAAAGAGAATTATATTTTCATTTTCATTACCAACAACAACAAACATATACGATTTAATCGCACCTATCTGCCTTCGTTTCGTAGCTGGTAAGGTTGCAGATTTAGAGTTTGGAGTAAGGTCATGTTTCTGTTTTGTCCCAATGAATAAATTTCGTGAGCAAGTAGGCCTTTCTTGCATGTTTACGTCAGATCACCTCGCTTTCAAAGTCCAGACTTGTAAATTTTTGTTATGAACGAATTCCCAAAGCACCGAAGATGAAAAGAACAACCATGCACGTGCCAGAGGTGAGAAAAAAGTCGTGTAAACGAGGCTTGTTGGTGAATTATAAGCAACTGATCGATTACGTAAGCTTAATCATGAAGGAAGATTTACCTAAAAATAATAAAAATAATAATTACGTTCCTAAAAGCTGCAGTGTGTTAAACCAGATTCTAAAATAAACATCAATTTAAACGTTCACGATAGCCTTACCCGATATAGTCAAGTCACCAAAGGATTCTTCGAGGTCTATAAGATCGAATGAATCCTCGCACTGATCCTCGACGTCCTTGGCAGCCATAAGTAGCAAAGTATTTCGAATTTCGAACCCAACGCGTATCCTTTTAGCGTATACATTGTCTGCAACAAAATACTAGTGAAATCGAGCACTTGCAAAGCTTAAAAACTCTAAAAAATGAGCATTGCCAAGAAAACGACAAAATTGCCAAGAAATCGACACGTTTTCTCGCAGGCGCTTCGCGCCTCGTCTTTCCACTTCCCATGGTCCCCCGCGCTTCGGGCTCGTGCCCAGTCGCTCGTCCAATCGCAAAAAACAAATGCGAAGTGCCTGAGGAGGAGGCTCCACTCACAGTTGTTTACTGTACCCCCAGGCGATTTC